>VWZI01011182.1:0-11829 GCA_013396835.1 Psilopogon haemacephalus | reverse complement strand
CTGGGTCCATTCTCACCAGCAGCTGTGTAGAGAATGTTCTTGATCTCTGGGCCGGTGCGAACTGGTCCCAAGGCCATAGCATGGACCACTTCTCGTTTTATCTGGTCGAATGCTGCCTGCTGTTCGAGTCCCCACTCGAAGTTGTTCCTCTTTCGGGTAACATTTTATAGGGGTTTCACAATCTGACTGTACCTGGGAATGTGCATCTTCCAGAAGCCCACAAACCCCAAGAAGGACTGTGTTTCCTTCATGTTGGTGGGATCCACCATAGTGGCTACCTTGTTGACCACCTCCATGGGAACATGGCGGCGACCGTCTTGCCATCGGACCCCCAGGAACTGGATCTCTCTGGCAGGTCCCTTGACTTTGCTTCTCTTGATGGCAAAGCCAGCCTCCAACAGAATGTTTATGATCTTCTCCCCTTTCTGGAAGACCTCCTCTGCGGTGTTGCCCCATACGATGATGTCGTCTATGTACTGCAGGTGCTCAGGTGCTCCGCCCTTCTCCAGTGCAGTGTGAATTATGCTGTGGCAGATGCTCGAGCTGTGCTTCCAGCCCACTGGGAGTCGCTTCCATTCATACTGGACTCCCCTCCAGGTGAAAGCAAATTGCTTTCTGCATTCCTCTGCAATGGGAATGGAGAAGAACACGTTAGCAATGTCAATGGTGGCATACCATTTTGCCTCCTTGGACTCGAGTTCATACTGTAGATCCAGCATATCTGGCACAGCAGCGCTGAGTGGCGGAATGACCTCATTCAGGCCTCTGAAGTCCACTGTTAGCTTCCACTCATTGTTCTCTTTCTGCACTGGCCAGATGGGACTGTTGAAGGGGGAGTGAGTCTTGCCAATGACATCCTGCTTCTCCAGCTCACAGATAGCTGGAGAATGGGCAGCAGAGAATCCCTGTTAGTCTGGTATTGTTTTCTATGTACCACTTGAGAAGCAATTGGTACCTGTATGTCCTGCACCTTGTGCTTTCCAACGGCAGAAGGTTCATCTGAAAGGCTGGGAAGGATAGACAGCTGTTTCTCAGTGTCAGTCTCTACAGCTGCTATCCCAAATGCCCACTTGTATCCTTTCGGGTCTTTGAAGTAACCCTCCCACAGAAAGTCCATATCAAGAATGCAAGGTGCGTCAGGACCAGTCACTATGGCATTCTTCTCCCACACATATCCAGTGAGGATAATGTCCGCCTTCACTACAGTCAGGAGTTGTGATCCCCCTGTAACCCCTGATATGGTTATGGGCTCTGACCCTCTGTGGCTGGAGGGTATTAGGGTGCATTGTGCACCTGTGTCCACCAGAGCCCTATGCTTCTCCACCCCCGAGGTGCCAGGCCATTTTACAAACACATCCCAGTACACTCTGTTATCCCTGTTCTCCGCCTGGCTGGAGACAGGGCACCTCTAATGCTGGAGGTGGTTCCCACAGGATGTGCACAGGCTAGAACCATTTGTGTCACCACCCCTCGGGCTAGGGGCTTGCCTCTGTGACACTGGGGCCATATTCCCCCTAGAGTGATTCCCACTACCAGTACCCTGCAGCTCTTTGACCCTAGCCCACAGAGCTGAAGTGGGTTGGCTGTGCCATCTGTCCATGTTCTCACCATGGCAACATAGGGTCTTCCACAGTGAGCTCCTGGACATTCCCTGCTGGTCTTGGGCTGGTCTCCTATGAGGAGGGACAGGGGCAAGTCGATGGGTGTTCCTCACAGCTGACACTTGAACCCACTCAGAGGGTGGGAGGCAAGCATCCTCCCCCCTCCTGAGCTCAGAGACTGTGAACTTTAGCTCATCCATGTCTTTGGTGAGGGTCTGCACAGCTGATACCAGGGCTTTACGGGTCACACTGTCCTCGAAATACCTGATGTCCTCCACAAACTCCCTTATGGTTGGGAGATTATTGGGGTTCCTCCCCAGTAGCAGTCCTCCCAGTGTGCAAGCATAGTCCCGGGGTGCACATTGGGCCCGTCTCTTCAACAAGGATGGCTTCATCCTAATGTCCTCAGGGTCCACAGGCATCTGGCCATTCCCATAAATTATTTCTTGAATAGCCATCTGTCTGAGGCATGCAATTCCCTGTTCCATGTCAGACCACTAAAAGGAGTGGTACACCATGTCTTCCTTTGTGGGGTACCTAGACCTTATGGCTGCCAGAAGCCTAGCCCAGAGTGAGTGGATCCCATCCAGTCTCCCCAGCTCTTTATCCACACCATCATCCCTTGACAAGGACCCAAGTTGTTTTGCCTTCCCCTGGTCCAGTTCCACAGAATCGGCCCCCATATCCCAGCAGTGCAGGAGCCAGGCCAGCAGCGATTGTCTATTTGCTCTTATATAGTCTTTTCGAGTGTGCCTGATTTCCTTGCCGGGAATGCTTGAAATTGTCACAAAGTCAGAGTCATTATCGTTGTCTGGTTGTGTGGAACTGGTGCTGGCCGATCCGTGGTCAGTGGAATCCGAGGCGCGGAGTCTCATTCTTCTTGTAGTTATAGGGGTGATGGATAAGGTCTGTGGGCTGGCGCTGTCGTTTGCTGCGGTGGGCGGGGTTGAGCTGCTGCTGCAGGCTGCTTGGGGTGTGCCGCAATTGGTGTTGGCCACGCCCCTGCTGCCTCTACGCGTCATGGCATCGGTCACGGTGCCGCTGACCATGCCCCCGCCGTCCGCATGCACAATGGCGTCAGTGGCACTGTTGTTGGCCACGCCCCCGCTGCCCTAGAGCTGCCCTAATGGTGGCCACGCTGCCGCCGGTACTTTGCAGCACTGTGTTGATTTGAGCTAATTGGAGAATTTGAGTGAGAAATCAAACATACCGTGTCACTTCACCCAGTTTCACTGAGAGAGAAGAAAGAAGATTGTTTTGAGAATGTTCCCAAAACATCCAGATAAGGCAGTGTGCTTACGCAGTCAGTCGGCTCTGGGTCCATGCAGGCTTCAGCAGCTTCTTTCCTTTGTCCCTCTGCCTTTGAACTAATTCAGAGTAAAATCACTAAAACCATTCATTCCTTCCTGCCACTAATCTTTCTGACCGATCTTCAGCTTATCTGCAGCATCATCAAGTGGTGAGATAAAGCTGGGGGAAAGGGGAAAGGTGGTAGGGGGGGGTTCGGTTTCCCTCTCTTGGGGATTTTGGTCTCCAGGAGGGGTGTGGTGTCTGTATTCCTTTTTTACTGTATATTTCTGTAAATATCTGTTATATCTTGTAAATATTTGCTTGTATATTTGATTGCTGTAAATATAAAGCTTCATTTATTAACTTCCAGTGTGTTTATCTGAGTTTTAGCCGGGGTTTCAAAAGGTGGGGGGGCAGGTCACTGCAAACCCACTACAAGCACCAGGCTGGGTCCCTCGGCGCCAACTGGTCCACTGCCGTTCGATCTGCTGCTTCTGCCAGGTGAGCCGCGTGAGGGTTGAGCCCTCTCCTCAGTGGCAGTGCTGAAATGGCACACACACCAACAACAGCAGCCCCCCCGCTCCCCTATCATTTTCATTTTCAAAATTTTCAAAATGGCGACTACATGTGGCCACCACGCGGTCCACGGGAGCAGAACAATAGCCACTGCCTGCGCGAGGTTCAGACACAGTGAGAATACAGCCACCAGGAACCAAAAATCATAGCCTATAGCTCCTGGTTCACTCTCATTGCACATATCTCCAGAGTGATTCCACAACTCGGATTCATTTCCAGCCCTGGTAGAATTACCAACATAATCCACTAGAAACACATACATCCTGCCTGGCTAGCTCAGTCGGTAGAGCATGGGACTCTTAATCCCAGGGTCGTGGGGTCGAGCCCCACATTGGACTCCAATTTGAATGTACTGGGTTAAGGCTAGCTTCCCCGAGCCCAAAACCCCCAAGAAAAACTAGATCCAAATTTGGAAGCAAAAAGGGTAAAATTGTAACAACAAATAGGAGGGAAAGGGTTTTTTTTACAGAAGGTGGGAGAAAGAGGAAACAAACTTCCAGATACGGGGAATGAGGGAGAAGGGTACAGAGACCAGGGAGAAGGGGAGAAAGGAAAAAAAAAATACAGCCGTGGCAGGCAATCAATTCCTGAGGCTGAGTTTGATAGCTTTGGTGCTGAAAGGAAAGCAGGATGCAGGAATTCTATGGCAAAAAGACTCAGTCCCAGTTCCAGAGGAGAATAATGGTGCTCTCCACGTGGCAGCAGGGAAACATGTGCTCTAGCAGCAGAGAGCAGTGAGCAGGTGCTCGAGCAGCCAGCATGAGGAGAAGAGAGAGAGCGAAGAGAGGGGGGGAAACTGGGTCCCCCCTTTTATAGTCCAAATCCTTTTATGGAAGTGGGAGTGTCTAACCATGACACCTGGGAAAAGGGTCAAACCATTCCTTGGGAAGAGGCAGGGGGTCCCAGGTGGGCTTAAACCTTTACAATGATAAATCAAGTTGGTAACTCCTTGCTAAGAATGGACAGGGTCAGTGGAGCCAACATATGTCAGTGACATTGGTGGCAACCAAGGCTGAGCTGTGTGTAAAATACTCCTTACCAGGAGGGTGTCCCTGTCTTGGGAGGAGGGGCAGGGGCACAGCCCTTCAACTCTCCTCCTTTCTGCTGTGTTCACAGCCTTTTGTGAATTTTTATATCCTAACCCTTGCTGTCTGCTTCCTGTGTGATTTTGGTGTGATTTGGGTGGAGGGTTGTGTAACACACTCAGACATGTTTAGCAAGTGCTGCATCTGACTCATTACCATACCGAGGGGTGTAAACTTTGGCACTGGTTTTGCAGTTAATTAGGCCAAGGCCTTTGTTCAGCCTCTGTAGCCTCCAGTATCTGTTTTGAAGCTGTGTGGGGTTGTTGGTTCAGCCTTGCTTCAGTAGTTTAGCTGTAACAGGGCTCTCTGTTGTGAATTTGTACTGCTGGCAGCTCCCCTGACACAGGATCCAAATGGTCTGATGAGGAAGAAGCTGAAGCCGCCAGTCTGGTGTCTGGAAGAACTCAGAAGCTGTGGGATGAACAGAAAGTGCTGCTGAAGCTGTGCTGGTGACTCCCAGTCCTAACTGGGGAGACAGACAGACAGGCTCTGCTGGAATGTGTTTACTTGTGAGGAGAGATGGACAACCTGGGATAATGTAGCAGAGAAAGTGGCTCAGAAGCATCTACTCAATCTGAAATTCTGTCTCCCCAGGGAGCATATGAAATGGGATCTAAATAAAGGTGGTGAAGTGGAGAGTCTAAAGGAATATCAGGACTTGATTCTGGATGGAATATAAAATGGACTAAGGGGAAAATAAAGAAAGCTTTGCACCAGGAGGATATTAGTAAGTAATTTTTGATAATTGTTGTTTCTTTCTCATCAGGATCTAAAGAAGTTGTACAAAATCTAAAGAAAATAATGGCAATTAAGTGGGACCTGCAAGCGAGGTTGACGACTCTTCCCTTGGCCTTATATGGGAAAAGAAGTCAACCAAAATCCCAAGAGAAGGTGAGACCCCATGAAATCCTATAGGGAATGACCTACAAAAGAACTGTTTTTCCAGGACACAGTCATGTAATGGGAGATCATGGTTTGAGGGGAATATGTGCCCTCCCAGGGAAGGGGCTTTCATCTTTGCATAAGGTTTATATTTTAGCTTCTGCAAAGACCTTTAGCTACTACAGAGACCAGCACAATCCAGGAGACTCATCTGGACCTGGGGCAACCAACGTCTTCAAAAGTAGAAAGGACTATTCCATGTCCTCCTGACCATCCATAGATCTGTGAGAAAGAAGGATTTTGATTTGTGTTAAAATATATGGAGAGTTCCTTATGCAGCGAGAGGAGAGGCAGTTGACTGGGAAGGTGCTACTGTGCTGGTTTGAACTAATTGGAGAATTTGAGTGAGGCTATTGGCTGAGAGAGGAAAACATAGGATGTCACTTCACCCAGAGCTTTACTGAGAAAGAAAAAAAAAACGTTTTAAAAGTGTAACCCAAACATAGATAAGATAAGGGAGACAGTTTCAGACCTTGCTGGGCTGCACCTGCTCCTTGCATGGTTCCTTTGTCTCTGTCTTTTGTAGCTGATTCTTAAAAATTCTATTAACTTCTTCCCTACTACTAATCCCCCTGGGCGATCTACCTCCATCTCTCTGCAGCATCAACAGGTGGTGAGAAGGGGGGAAAGGTAGTAGGGGTGGTTGGTTAACCCTCTTGGGGATTTAGATCTCTGAGAGGGCTGTGGTGTTTCTGTATTACCTTTTCACTGTATATATCTGTAAGTATCTGTTATACGTTGTAAATATCTGCTTGTATATTGTGCATTGATGTAAATATAAACTTTCATTTATTAGCTTCCAGCCAGTCTGAGTCTAGCCTGGGTTATTTCAAAAGGTGGGGGGGGCAGGTAACTGCTAAACCACCACAACTACATGAAGTTGTTATGTATGGCTTTCTCCTGCAGACAAAAAGGCAGGAACCGCTGACTGGGGGTGCCTACCTATCTGGTCCTTGTTGCTGAGGAGTGTTACAGAGGTCCACAAAGAGAGCCTGCATGTCTACCAGGGTTCCTCCAAGGTCAGAAGAGAAAGTCTGCCTTCCTCCTGCTGACCACAGAAATGGGAGTGAGAAGACCCTCAGAGTCACACCACACAGGTGCACAAATACTCTGTCTCTTCCAAGACTCATATAAAAACCTGGCCAAGATAGTATCCTGTTGGTGGAGCACAGACTCCCCTTGCATCCAGCACTGTTTGCCTATTATCTCACAAAATAAAACAGTAATGTTTTCTTTGCATTCTGGTGTGGATGGCTCATTAAGAACTAATTATGTCTCATTTATAATACAGCTGTAAAAGTGGAAGGGATAAACTCGTTGTACTCTGAGTGAAAGCAGATCCAGTGACAAAAGAACCTAAGTGGAGAGTGAAGATGGCAGAGGACCCATGGACAAAACCAAAACTAAGATGAGAGATTTCTCATGTGGGGTACAGAATGGGGTGCAATGGGCAAAGGGCTCATATATGATGGAGCCAGACATGATAAAATGTATCAAAGCTTAAGGTTGGTTAATCTGACTGATTGTAGGATTTGTTGACAAATAACAACAGGAGGATTGGGATTTCCCTGGAATGAGATTCCATTAGCTTGGCCTCAGTTGTGTGCAAGATCCATGCCATTTGATTTGGAGCTGCACAAATCACAAATATGACCTGGGTAGTGAACACCACTTGCTGCAGCAAAGTCATCAATAAGGCAGACAGAAGATGTGGCCCCCATGTGCTGCAGGGAAATATGGGATGTAGGTAAACAACTTAAGCATCACTGAGGAGCATCTCATCTGAGTTATTACAGGTCAGGAGGGTAGCCCTGCAAAACAAGATGGCCTTGAATTATTTCTTAGTGAGCCAAACCAGCACTTGTGCTGTAATTAGGAAAGAATGCTGCCTGTGGATAGAAGGTGGGTTTGAGATCCAAGAATCAGGAAAATCTTCTGTTGAGAAGGCAGTGAAGAATGGGAGAAGACAAAAGAAAAATCCTGGTGGGATTGCCTTTGCCTCTTGGTTACCAAACCTGCAGTGACTCCAGGAAGTGTTGGCAGGTGCCTGTTGTGCCAGTAACGGCTGCAGATATCTGGTGCTGTATTGCAGTCGAATGTGTCCCCCTGACCACACAGTGTCTAACAAAACTGTGCAGAAACCACAGGGAAGAGAAATATCATTATCAAGGTAAAGAGCTAAAAACTAAGATTCCCCAGGAAGAAATTCTTGGAAGTCTCAAAGGGCAGAATAGTTGTGAAACGGTTACAAATGTACTTAGCTTGTGCAGCTGAGGCCATCTCAGCAATGCAACCACATCCTTACCACCTGTAGCTAACAGAGAATCTTTGCATGTTGTTGTGGCTTTTAAGAGCTCACAGAATGAGACTCTTTGAAATGAATTGCAGAGAAACGTAGAATCGTATTTGAAAGGGAAGATACAGAAAACAAAATTACAGAGCGTATAGAAGATCCGTAGTGACCCCTTTGAACTTTCCCTCAACCCAAAACTACACTACAATCATCAATGCTCCAATCCTCCTCCCCATCCCCAGCACCTCTGGCACTCATGGGCTCAAACCAAGCCTGTGGAGGCCACAAGCAGACCAGCTCCTTACATATTTACCTGATAAGTAGCTCCTGCAAGACAGCAGGCAGGATGGAGAGGGAAGGAGAAGGAGCTGGCTTGCTGCCAGCTTGTAAAGAGATAGCAGAATTGTGGGATTGAAAAATGACACATTTCCTAGACTTCTCTAGTCTCTGGAGGATTTTTAACCCTAAAGTTCCCAACCTACGATACATGCTTAAAACTGAAGCCTCCACATGTATCAGGATGCCTTTGGGAAGTCTGCTGTCTGCCCTGGACCCAATTAGTGATGTGAGGAGAAATTGTCTCTCCCTAGTGCAGCATTTAGACCACTACCCATTGATGATCTTACAGCTAGGCATTGCTGAAGTTATGACTAGAAGTCCAAGGGCAATGAAGAGAGACTTCAGGGTATTAGGGTGGCTGGTTAAGGGATCAGAAGCACAAGTGGTGTTCTCTTCTATCACCCCAGTTGTGAGGTATGATGAAAGAACAAACAAGAAGAGCCAACAGACTGATGCCTGGTTCCAGGCCCAATGTCACTGGCAAGTGTAGTGGTTTAGCAGTTACCTGCCCCTCACCTTTTACAAACCCCGGCTAGGACTCAAGACACTGGAAGTTAATAAATGAAGCTTTATATTTACAGCAATGCACAATATACAAGCAAATATTTACAAGATATAACAGATATTTACAGATATATACAGTGAAAAGGTAATACAGACACCACACCCCTCCCAGAGACCAAAATCCCCAAGAGAGGGTAACCAAACTCCTCCTACCACCTTTCCCCCCTTTCCCAGCTTTATCTCACCACCTGTTGATGCTGCAGATAAGATGAAGATCAGTCAGAGATTAGTAATAGGAGAAGTTAGTAGTTTTAGTGATTTTACTCTGAATTTAGCCACCGAGACCAAGACACAAAAGGAGAGAGCAGCCGGAGCCAGCACAGACCGAAGCAGACTGGCTAATCTGATTGTTTTGGGAACAGTTTTTAAAACAACTTTTTTTTCTTCTCACCAAAACTCGGTGAAGTGACACAGTGTGTTTAACTCTCTCTCAGCCAATAGTCTAATTTCTCACTCAAATTCTCCAATTAGCTCAAACCAACACACCTGCCCCCCACCTTTTATAAACCCCGGCTAGGACTCAAGACACTGGAAGTTAATAAATGAAGGTTTATATTTACAGAAATGCACAATATACAAGCAAATATTTACAAGGTATAACAGATATTTACAGATATATACAGTGAAAAGGTAATACAGACACCACAGCCCTCCCAGAGACCAAAATCCCCAAGAGAGGGGTAACCAACCACCCCCTACCACCTTTCCCCCCTTCCCCAGTCTTATCTCACCACCTGTTGATGCTGCAGATAAGCTGAAGTAGATCGGTCAGGGGGATTAGTAGAAAGGAGTTAGTAGTTTTACTCTGAATTAGCTACCAAGACAAAGGGAAAGGAGACCACGCAAGAGAAGCAGCCACAGCCAGAACGGACAGAAGCCATCTGCTATCTGACTGTTTTCAGAACAGTTCTTAAAAACAACTTTTTTTTCTTTCTCAGTAAAACTTGGTGAAGTGACACACTGTGTTTACCTCTCTCAGCCAATAGTCTAATTTCTCACTCAAATTCTCCAATAGCTCAAACCAACACAGCAAGACTTTGAGTTCTTTCGATCATGGGTTGACAGGACATCAGGTCTGCTGGCAATAGATGGGACACACCTCTCTGGAAGTGGGGCCAGGGTCTTAGAACAGGGGCTCACTGAGAGATCTTGAAACTGGATTGGAAGAAACAAGCCCAGAGGCAGCACAGCAGTGTTTGAAGGATGGGAAGCTAGCAAGGGCTGTAAGTGCCCTGTCAGTGGAGGCAGGGAATGGAGATCCACGTGGCAGCAAAAATGTAAGGGCCACTGAAGCAACCACAGGAGCACCTGAGAACAGCCTGGCAGAAACTGGGACTTCTCCATACTGTCAGGTTATAAGACCAATGGAAGAGTCTCTACACCAGTGCACGCAGCACAGGCAGCATGCAGCAGGAGCTGGGAGCCATTCAGTCATGAAAAAGATTTAGTGTCCAGCACAGAAATGTGGTGAGATGTCTCACACTATAGTTGACGCCTACTAACTCTTCAGAAGAGACAGGCAAGGAAGAAGAGGCAGTGAGGTGGGTCTGTACACCAGGGAGTGTTTTTGTTGGCTTGAGGTTGATGATGGTGATGACAGAGTGTTTGTGGATAAGAGTCAGGGGAAGGACACCAAGGCAGATGTCATTGTGTGAGTCTGCTCTAGACCACCCAACCTGGGTGAGGACACAGATAAAATACTCTTTAGACATCTGGCAGACATCTCAGCTACACTGGCTCTTGTTCTTGTTCTTTGACTTCCCTCACATCTGCTGGAAACACAGCACAGCAGAAAGGGAGAAGTCCTGAAGGGTTCCTGGAGTGTGCAGAGAAGAACTTTGTGCCACAGCTGCTGAAGCAGCCAGCTTGGGAAGGTGCCTGCTGGACCTGCTGTTACAGAACAGGGAAGGACTTGTAGGGGTGTAACAGCTGTGACCCCCTGGGGTACAGGATGCCATAGTGACATCTTGGCCAGTATAGAAGGGGAGGTCTGGCAAGGGCAGGGGGATTTTGACTCTGGCACTGTGGACCAAGTCGGTCAGGTTTTTTATCACTGCCTCTCTGTGTTTCTTCTTTAATGGTATTTTAATTCCTGGTGTTCCTTCAGTCTCTGGGCTGTCCTACTGAACTCTTCCCTCACTCCAAGGGGGTTCCATTTTGCACATATTTTCTATCCCAGGGTAAGAGAGAGCATGTGAGAGCTGAGCCCAAACCATGACATGTCTCTGCATTGGTAGTTTTCTTTGCTTGCTTCAAATGTCCAAGCTGACTTTCATCTGGAACATAGACACATAACATGTGGAGATCCATCAAGACTCTTTCCTCCACCTTTTCCCCTGAGCACAGTGGAAGAATTGCCAGAGAAGAAAGGAGGACTCAGAGACACAGGCTTGGATGCAGCACAACTTTAATCGGTCTAGAGAAGTAAGGGAGGTAGCTCAACAGGGAGCATCACCCAGTAAATTAAAGTGGAGCAGTCACAGGCTGTCCATCTGCTTGGCATGCAGAGGGAGGGAGATCAAAAGTCAGGCTGGTGGCACTGGGAGATCTGTGCAAGGCTGGCATTTGGAGACAGTAAGAGGAAGAGAGAGACTGGAAGGGAGCAACGATAGCCTGAAGCTCTATCTTGTACCCATCACCCATGTTCTGCAGTCATCAATGTTCCTGCAGAGGACATTGCCAGCAGCTCTAGCAGGGCCTGCATGGTCTGCAAGAGTAGCGGTTGGTGATGCAGGAGAGGTCAAAGCCNGCAGATGGTTGGATGGCAACGATGGAGTCCTGGCACCTGACACAGCAGGGCTGATTGCAGCTGCTGCCCAGTGGGGTTGGGCCACAGGGCTGGCAGCAGGGCTCACAGGGCCTACAGCAGGACATGTCTTGGGTATGGATGTGCACCTTGGAGAGAGAAGAGGGAGGAAACAGTTAAAAGAGACACTTAAGAAGCAAGCCTGAAGCCAGGCACAGCAGAGCTCAGTCCTCTCCTGGCCCAGCATATGCTGCTGAACTCAAACCCCATGAAACACCTCAGCTAAGTCCCAGCCTCTCTGCAGAAATCTTCTTTCTGCTTGCCTTTCCTAGGCAGACAAGAGGTTCCTATCAGACAAGATATTCACTGGGAAGGGACCTGATGGTGAAGCAG
>VWZI01011181.1:123231-134667 GCA_013396835.1 Psilopogon haemacephalus | reverse complement strand
TCTAATTTTTCACACAAATTTTCCAATTAGCTCAAACCAGCACATTGGGGAGGGATAACAACATGCACTGCTACGCATTAGGAGCTGACCTGCTGAAAAGTAGCTCCACAGAGAAGGATCTTGGAGTTCTTGTTGATAAATAAGTTATCAATGGAATAGCATTGTGCCCTGGTGTCCAAGTAGGCCAAAATTTACTAGGGTTCAATAAGAAGATTATGCCCAGCAGGACAAGGGATGTTCTTTTCTCCCTCTACTCAGCTCTCTTTAGACCACATCTGGAATAGTGTGTGCAGTTCTAGGCTCTGCAGGTCAAGAAGCATGGGGAAATACTGGAGAAATTCAGTGGAGAGCTAAGAAGTAATTAAGGGACAGAAGTGTCTCTCTTATGAGGAAAGAGAGAGACCTGAGTCTGTTTAGTCTGGAGAAAAGGAGGCTATGAATACCTGAAATGTCTACAAATACCTGAAGGGAGGCTGTCAGGAGCATGGAGCTTTTCAGTGATACTAGTGATAGGATGAGGGACAATGGACAAACCAAACCACAGGAAATTCCATCTCAAAATAAGGTTTTTTAGTGTGAGGGTGACAGAGCAATGGAAAGGCTGCCCAGAGAAGTTCTGGAGTCTTTTCCAAAGACCTCCAAAACCCACTTCCCACACATCCCTGTGTGCGCTGCCCTAAGTGGTCCTGCTTTGCAGGGGGTTGGACTCCATGACCTCTGAAGGTCCTTTCTAACCCCTAGCATTCTACGATTATATGGGTACAAGATTTGTATGCAGCAACAATGTGTAGGATAGGATCCACATGGTGAGACCCACTTGAAATGGTTTCTTTTATAAACTTGCTGGCTGCTGTTGTATAACTTGTACTTACAGGCAGGTACATAAATCCAATTATTTTTTGTATTTTGTAGGAAAACTGCAGCAGTCATTGATTTGCTGATCACTGAATTAAATGTTACATTTGTTCTGTTTCAGATTCTTCAGTTTCTCTTTTTCTACATTCTTCCTAGTTCCCCTATGAACTGGTTCCCCCCACAAATCAGTATGCATTTAGAATAGCTGACTTGCAGGACTATGTGGTCTATCCCTTGCCTTTTTGAAAGGCAATGTATTTAGTATGACTATAGCAGCTCTTAGAGGGCAAGGAGTAATGGACTGGTAAATGCACACTGAAGTGCACAAGTCAGTGCCACAAACTCTGTTATAATCTTTGTGTAGCATTTTTATACTCTATCATAAAGAGCAAATTCTGTTACCACTGTGCTGTTATAAAACTGATGCAGCACTGACAAAGTCAACACTGAAACTCTCTCCTGCTTTGGAGGATTTTGCATTTGGGAACCTTGAGAAGCCCAATTACTGTGCTGCCTGCTAGAAGAATGTCATAGTACAGAGATGAGGAACCTATTTTGGGAACAACACTTTTCAGAATACTCCAGCTCATGATATTGATAAGCTCTCTTCTAGAAAAGTCAGAGATCCCTTCTCTATCAGTGTGAATCCAATGGTGAGTCACAGCCAAGAAGCATATATAGAAGCAGGATAGAAAAGGATTCCAAACTACCTCTTAGCATTAATTGCCAATTCCCAGATGACCTGAGCTGAATTGATCTTCTTTTGCTTTCCTTTTACTTTCTTGGAAAGTAGCAGCTGTAAATACTGTCTCCCAGCTGAGACCAATATCTCTCCATGTGGCCACCTGGACACAAAGAAAGTAAAACTAATCTCAGTTTTTGCTTTCATTCTTAGCTAAGAAAATGCAATTAAGGGTACTTCTCCTGAAGTAGATCCAAGGTTCACCATCCAAGTTCTCTCTCCAGATCTCAGCTTACAATAACTAATAGCCTAGAGCTTTTCTTACCCTTAAAAATGAAGGAAGGAGCTGAGCTGATTTTTTGTTGTTTTGGGTTTTTTTAAAAACCAGGAAGAAATGTGTTGAAAACACGAAACATTGCAAAAGCACAAAAATTATATAATGTAACTGAAGCACATATGGGGGTTGTGTAGGGAACTGATGATCTGTACTGCTATGGTACAGGGAAAAACCTATTCTGCTGAGTGGGCCTGGAGGCTCATTCCTCCACTTATCACCTACAAGACAAATTAAGTGCCTGTAGAACTAATAAGGAAACAATAGTTTTACCTTCATCATTCTATACAACAGTACAGAACCTTGCTTGGGTTTCATACCTAAGGGAATTTTGATGTCAAACAGCAGGACCTCACCTCATCCCAGAAGGGACAATTTTGAGTCACAGCTGTAACCTCAGCTACAAGTGAGTACTTCCCTGGGAGATTTTGTTTGTAATTGCAATTATATTTCAGAGTTATAGAGCTATTCTGTAGTTCAGTGAATTTATCACCAGCAGTCTTACAGAATCTGTGCATGTTGAAAGTAAATAAACTGCACTATTCATGCACCTGACTGCTTCTTTTGAGCGCAGCCAGACCTACAGAGACAGGCTGCTCATGCATCTTGCATTGGGCCTATAGTCACAGCATTACACTCTATCTCTATTAAGAGATAAATCCAGCCACACCTAGCCCTTCTAATCTCTGAGGACTGGCTAGAACATAAGGGGATTTGTCTAAATCACACTAAATTTATCCTTCACTAAATGCAACAGGGTGTTGTTAGGTTTCTACTTTCTGTTTTGAGCAGCAACATGATTTCTGTGCTTTGCTCCACCAGTGCTTTAAGTGAAACATCGTTATCAGCAGTAGGCTGCTCAGATGTGAAGTGCCCTCTTAGCTTGTACATTTTAATCCGTTCATATTCTGCTCCAAACAGTATCTGAAACTTGTTGAGCTCAAGAACTAGTCTGATCAATGATTAACAGTAGCACTGCAGAAGACATGTCTAGGTCTGCTTTTATACTGATTAAATATACTTTAATTTGAATAATATTGCAGCAGAATTGTACGGCACAATCCCAAAGTCTTGTTGTATAATGTAGATGTAGGCAAAGAAATAAACTCAGCATTATTAAAGACAAAGTCTATTAAACCCTATGCTGTTTCTTCAGGTATTTTTCATTTCTTGGTTGCTTTTCTCTACATTTAGTACATAGTGAGACAGTGTGTTACAGCATGAAAATTTCCAGAGGGTTAAGGTACTGCCACTTTGGGGGTAAATTACTGAATTTCCGTATCGTCAGCAAATCAATAAGATGTATTGTTGCAGCTGAATTTCACTTGACCTCTGAAGGCAAGCTGCTTGTAGGAGCAGCTGAGCTTTTCTTTTCAACAGAAGCTAGACAAGATGGGCACTGATGAAAAGAGATGATCATAAATTTTTCAGGAGCCAGTGAAGTCTGACTCCCAAGAGCATGAACTCAGTAAATCTTGAGGCATGTTGTTAGACAACAATCAGATGTGAATCTACAAGCTCTAGCTCATAGGTCCCACTGAGTGCAAAACTCATCAAGATGAAGATATGCTCATTTCTCTTGAGTGAATGTGGATCTAAGGAGAAGTTTCAAAACCAGCAAGAGCTGGAGTCCCCTTCCTGCCACTCACAATGACTTCTATCTCCCACTGTGTTCTAGCTCAGCAGGAGCTGGGATGAAAGCAGAAGACTTCCAATCAGCCTGAGAGTGAATGACTCTTAGCTCATGCTGTGCTGAGAACCTTACAAACATGATTTTTCCACCTACCATGAAGGTAACACTAGAATTCTGTAGTGTGCTGATAGCTTACGCAAACTCCTGCTGGAATCAGAAGAAATCTTTCAAGCTGCTTCAAAAATCAGTGTGTCAGGTCATACAGCTGGGATAAATCAGATTGTGCTTTAAACCCCCTCTAGAACATAATAATTTAATATTTTTATTTCTTTTTCATCTAAAGATATCACCTTGAAAAAGAAGGACAAGACAGGAAGTTACAAACCTCAAAAGTACCTGTGACTGGTGGGTAAAGCATTCAAGAAAAGAGTTGCCTTTCTGATGTTTACAGAGAAATTAAAGTTGAAAGATGATTTTCCATTCAGTACAGTTTAAATCAAGATTAAGGGCATCAAGTAGGCCGCTGTGAGATGCAAATAAGGCAATGAAGCATTCAATACATAATAGAGAACTAAGCTGGTGTCATATAAAATGATTTTGTTTCTGTTCTTTCTAGCAGCTCATATTTTGATTCTGCTTTTTACTCTTTATCATATGATTTAATTTTTTTTTTCCCCCTGAAAATATTTTCCTGGGTATTTTTTGTTTGTTTGTTTAATTTCTGCATTCTTTGATTTGCCGTGAATTGACTTGCTGTCTCTTTCCTGCCCTAGGGAGTATTTCCCAATGGCTAACAGTAGGTGCTGAGTCCTGAGCTGTCGATTCAGAGCACTGGAGACAGGTGGGCCATCAGCAGAAGTAGTAAAGTGATATGCCACCAGAAATATGACACTGTGACAGCTCACAGAAACAATTTATTTCTTCTTTCAAACTTCAGGCCTGACTGCTCCTAAACTATAAAATCCAGGTTCACACAGGGGAATAAGTGACCATACTTTAGAAATAAATTTCTTATTTTAAGGATTTTTCATTTGTTTTGGTATGCAGAAACAGCTTAAAAGCAAGACAGTGTGCTACGTCTCAACACATAGATATTGAAATGGCTGCACTTGGAGAACAGCTTTTCCCTTCCCCCTGCTTGGAGACAATTGCAAATGAGGTAATGCTTCTCCTTCAGTAAACAGAGATTTAACATATTTTAGATGATACCCTGAATAGGAAGAACAAACAAGCACACACATTATTGTTATTGGTAGGAGTACCACTAATATTATGCTGTTTTGTTTTTTTTTTTTTTTGTCAGTTTTGAAGTCTGGAATTGTTCTAAATGAGGTCTCTCTTATTCCTCCCCCTTTTTCACATAAACATGCATATATTACTTAATTATCCTCAATGCTGAAGGAGAGGAAAAACAAAGAAATACCTCCAGCCTGCTACAGAAAAGACTTTTGGTTTTGGTTTTGTTGTTTGTTTGGGTTTTTTTCCTATGATGGAATGATTAAAAACATCTTTAATATTTCCATTATTTTAAAGAATATCATACTTACTGAACATTTTAAATCTTACCACATGACCATACTTGGGACAACATGATTTTCATGAATGAATGGGATTTGTTGGCTTTCAAAATGTTAAAAAATTGTTGGAATACTGGTGAGAGGAAGATGGAGGGGTCACTACAGCTTTTCTCTCTAAAAGCACAAAAAGATTGCATCACACTCGAAGAAGCACACTCCCACCCCCCCCCACCTATAAATACCCTGGTTCACTTGCTGAAGCAATAGGGTGACAGCTTTTATCGTTCACTGAGAGCCGCTCTTCTATGTTCAAAGCACCAGTGGGAAGCAAAACGTCTCTTACTGATTGTTTTTATATAGCTCTGATTGTTCTAGTTCTGGCTGGAGTATCTAAGCAATTACAAGCTACCCATAAATAAAGCGATAGTGAGCAGGTAACATTGTAGCACCACCTAAACAGACAACACCGTTCAGAGGTGAGAGAGCAGTAATAAGAGAACCTGAGTCACACACATGAAAGACTAGAGGTTAGATAGTTGCATTTTATCAGTTTTATTGCCAGGAGGTTGTTGCAGTCATTTGCATTTCTTAATAACACGGGGATAAAACAGTACATTGTGGGGGTTTTTCACATAAATAAATTTTAAACTCTGTGGGAAAACCAAAAACAACCCAAAACCCCAAACACAACAACAACAAAACCCCACAAACAAACAAAACCCCCAAAAACCAAATCACCCTGCTTCTCAAGTGAAACTAAGAGCAGGAGTTGTCTCAGTAGCTTTACTTCATAAACACAGTATGAAAAACTTCATCAAAAGCAGTAGTAAAATATGACACTAAAAGTGCATTACCTTAGAATGTTTATGGCAGCTTGCATCCAAAAATCTTTGTGCTATCTTCCCAAATAGTAAATCAGGAAATTCTTCATCCGTGTCTTATCTCCCTGAACCTATTTATCACATGAAGTCAAAATTCACTGTTAGGATGCAACAGACCATTACATATCAAAATCATTTTATTGCTTAGCAGGATCCAAAGCAAGAAAAGGATCATTTCTAACAGTGATACTTTCCCTGTAAATTCAAAGTAGCATGTATTAAAAAATAAAATAAAAGAGGATATTAGAATCCTTTAGATTCAATGCAAATTGAAAACTCAGCCTGTGCTTCATTAATTTAAGCCTGACTTCTTGTAACCACATTCCTGGGATTTTTTTGGGGTTTTGGGGTTTGTTGTTTGTTTGTTAGCTAATATTTTTTTCTCTTTCCTTTAAATTTTTTTCATGTTTAATTAATACTAATCTCTCAATTTAAATATTTTTTAAATGGCAAAATACTGTTATTGTGCCTGATTATTAAAAGGCTAGAACCTCTGAATACTTAAATGCAAGAGCTTAACTATTCCCTGCTTTTGCTGACTCTGAGCTCATCATTGTTGTATATAAGCACTAAGAAACATGATCATAGAATCACAGGATTATCTGGGCTGGAAGGGACCTCCAAAAGTCATCTAGCCCAAGCCTCTCTACATTAAGCAGGCGTATCCTCAACTAGACCTGGTTGCCCAGAGCCCTGTCAATCTCACGTTGAAGATCTCTGTTTCTACAAAGTAGCTGCAAATGCAAGAAAAGATGTTACAAAATATTGCTGTGTTCTGTTAAACAATTACTGTATCCTGTTGCAGATGTGGCATTTCATTGATGGGTTAAGCGATTCTGAAATACTAAGTACATGGTTCTTAAAAAGTTTTCCAACAACCTTTAGAGTACCTTTTGAAGTAACACATATAAATATAAACTCATCTACTGCTATTAGTCTCAGATAAAATGCTAAGTTATGCATAACTTCTGCAGTGAAATATGCAGACTTTCAATTTTTAAGTTTCTCAGACAATTTTGCTGTAGGAAGGGTAGAGAAAATTTGCAATAGTAACCAATGAATATCTAAGTACAGCAAAATAGCTTACATATTGTCTCAACCAAGCTCCACAAATCTGTAATGAAATGTAGTCAGACATCTTTGCACAAGAAATAAAAACAATTTGATTACTAGAAGGTCGTGCCATAATGAAGAGGATTTTTTTTCCCATGTAAGATTTATGAGTGCTAAATTATCCCATGTGCTCAAATTTGACTCTGCCTTTCATCCTTGTACTTGAATGCATTGATTTTTGTGACAAATTATATGCTATTTTGAAACTGATTAGAATTGATTGTTTACCTTTTTTTAATCCTAAAAAACTTACAATCTGATTTTAAAAAAGGAGAATAGACGTTATTGTTTGGCTTCTGAAAACTAATAGCCACGTCAAAAAAGTGTGATATTGAATATAATTTTTAAGCTAGCATCACAACTGCTGTAAATAAACCTTACTGGGCTACATGCAAAGTTTATCCTAATTTATCTGTGTTGCTTTCTTTCAAAATAAATATTTAAGAAATAGTTATAAACACATTTTTTCTTTTGCATCTATAAGATCTGTTGAATATTTCAAACCATTTCCAAGGTAACTGCTTCTCTGTGCTGCAAAATGCTTAAGAATGTAATGAGATGGGATGGCAAGTAGGTTGCTACAAAAGTAATCAATATATATGGTGGCTGAAAGAGGTAATGTCAGTAGTTAGTGATGCAGCTTAGGCCTATCAATTTGTACAACACTTTGAAAGATCAGAATATGGTTCTCCTGCCCCTGTGCTCTGCTGCGACAGGATAAGGCTTAATTAGGCTCGATATCCCATGGAATGAGGGGGTCCTAGTACCCCCCCGAGGTTCTTTTGGGTTCCGGTCGGCAGAAACAAATGCACGTGTTGCTCAAACGCCAGGTGCAACAGTTTAACAATCAGAACTTAGGAAACAGAGAGGTTACATACAAATAGATCCCGACCGCATCTACAAAAATACCATGAGGTGTGAGGGGGAAAAACACGCTCCTTCCCGGACCCAAGGCAGGGAAAGAAGGGGGAAAAACCGACTTAGCCCAGAATAGGGAAATAGGGAGAGAGACAAAGAGAGAGATTAGCGTTGCCGCTTCGGGAGAGCTGCCGTGCTTCGCTACCTGCTGCCGGCTGCCTGTTGCTGTGCACGTGGCTGGGCTCCTCACAGCCACTGCGGGAGACGACAGTGGACGAGGAGGAGAGCGAGGAGGAGAGCGAGGAGGAGAGCGAGGAGGAGAGCGAGGAGGAGCGGAGGAGGAGCGGAGGAAGAGCGGAGGAAGAGCGGAGGAAGAGCGGAGGAAGAGCGGAGGAAGAGCACTAACGGTCGCTGTGCCCCCCCTTAAATACCCTAGGGGGCATTTGAAACTGACCAACAGGCACTCAGCATTCTCCAGCTGGCCAATTGATTCAAAAAGCTCCACGCATGCGTGCTGCCCAAGGTGTCCCTGGCTCCCAGGGCCACGTGGGGTGCCCCCATCCCTCAACCGCTACTGGACCTTGGATGGTAGGGGGAGGAGAGAGCCCAGGGATTGGACCAATTCTAGGATGTTTGTCATCCCATACCAGGACATCTGCCCTGAAGAGACCTCACCTGAAATATCACATTCAGTTTTGAGCTCCCTAATTCAGGTAGCACAGGGATCTACTCAAAAGTGTTCAACAGGAGGCTACAAAGATGATGAAGGAGGTGGAGCACTGCCCTGTGAGGAGAGGCTGAGGGACTGGAGGCTTTTGATCTGGTGAAGAGAAGACTCAGAGAGGATCTAATCAATGTTTATAAATATCTGAGGGTCAAAAGAAAGGGAACAAACTCTGCTCACTTTTGCCCTGTGATAGAACAAGGGGCAATGATTAGAAACTACAGCACGGGAAGTTGCACGTCAACATGAGGAAGAACTTATTTACAATGAGAGTGACAGAGAACTGGAACAGGCTTCCCAGAGAGGTTGTGGATTCTCCTTCTATGGAGACTTTCCTGTCCTGTCTGAATGTGTTTCTGTGCACCCTGAGCTATATTTTATGGTCTTGCTGTGTCAGGGAGGTGGGACTTAGTGATCTCCACAGGTCTTTCCAACCCATAACATCCTGCAAGACATTAAAGAACAAAAAAATATTGGATATGTACACACAGAAAAAATCAGCTTCATAATGAGATCTAGAAAGAATGGATGAATCTGTTAGCTCTCTGTCAACAATTTCCAAACATCAAAAGTAGGAATTAAATTTTTAAAAAACCAAACCCACATTATTTGTGTACTGCTGCTACTGCAAATAAAACTTACTTTGTAGCAGACCATTTCATATTCATAGAAATATAGCGGTTAGATTACTACATCCAGAAACGATAATTGAATGTATGGAAATGTAACAACAGAGTGAATAAAGCTCCACACTGCATACAAAACTACTAGTTTTTAACTGGCTATTTTTCTTGTTACTGATAAAGCTTTTGAGGGAGGTCTGAGAACATGAAAATATTTTTGACATTTATTTTAAGATCCATCCAAAACTTTTTTATATATTATTTTAATACAGAAATCTAGCAGTGGACTGAGACCACCAGATAGCAAATTAACAGTGAGAAGAGCTTATTTAGCACAAATATGCTGCTATATTTGAAAACTAACAGATATAAATATATGGTGGACAAAATGCAGGACATGTTTGTGATGAATGAGAAGCTGGACATGAGCAGACAGTGTGAGATTGCAGCCCAGAGAGCAAATCACATCCTGGGATGTACAAAAAGATATGTTGACAGCAATTCCAGAGAGGTAATTCTGCCACTTAACTCTGCTCTAGGGAAACCTCACCTGGAGTTCTGTGTCCATCTCTGGATCCCTCAACAGAGGATGAACATGGACCTTATGGAGCAGGTCCAGAATAAGGCCAAGAAAATGATCAGGGGATGGGAGCACCTCTGCTATGAGTACAAACTGAGGGAGCTGGGGTTGTTCATTCAGGGACAACTAATAGCAGCATGCCGGTATCTGAAGGGGGCCACAAGAAGGCTACAGAGGGACTGCTTGCGAAGGCCTGTAGTGATAGGACAAGGGCAATGGCTTCAAACTAGAGAAGAGCAGATTCTGATTGTATATTAGGAACAGATTCTTTGCTAAGAGATGATGGAACACTGGAAAAAATTGCCCAAGGGGGCCCAATCCCTGGAGATATTCAAAGTGAGGCTTAGCAGGGCTCTGGGGAACCTGATCTACTGGAGGATGCCCCTGCTGACTGCAGGGGTGTTGTACTAGATGACCCTTGGGGGTCCCTTCCAGCCCAGACCATTCTATGATTTTATGTTTTCCTTAAAATACAATAGTATGGTACTTTATCGATAGACAGTAGTTATTAAAGCACTGAGCAAGTGTGCAAGGTAGAAATAAATGAGAAAAGGAGAAATATTTGAACTCTAATAGACACTTTAAATGTAAGAAATGTAAACTGCATTTCACACTGAGAATATCATAAACTTGAGTTTATAATAAGCCAAAGGCAAATTTGTAAGCTGTAAGAACTTGTTGTTATAACATATATGCTTGTATAACAAATTATACATTTAAACATGCATATAAAAATGCATATATATGTATGTATTTTGTTTAGATGTATGTATTCTAATAAATATTTCTATACCTAGTAAAACTGAAATTGGAGCTCCAAACATTCAGACTTTCCTTGTTTCTCCTACAAGAAAGAGAAGAAGTGGCAAAAGAAAATGTTGGTTTGGTTTTTTTTACTCAGAAACCTCCAATTAATGAATGTTCACCCAGATTATTTGGACTGTCAGCAACCTGCCTGGAAGGCTCTTTGTCCCTACAGCCAAATGATTTACATGTGCCAAAAGCCTCTGACGTGGTCTTAAGGTGTGTTGGAAGCTGCTGCCTGCATACTGAAAATAAAAAGAATCAAGAAAACTGTCATTGTCTCCCTCTGCAATGGAAGATATTTGTTTATTTTGATTTTAAAATGGGGGGTGGTGAAATATACTATTTTCTATCTAAAAAGAGGGAAAATATCTGCCCAACTGAATTGTGTAAATCTCTGGTAAGTAAGCATATTTTTCACTGTTTTGGGAAACTTCTGACTCCTGAAGCAACAGAATTAACCCTAAAATTAATATAAAATATTCAGAGAATAGTTCTAAGATTTTTTGTTTGTTTGTTTGTTGTTTTGTTGGGGTTTTTTTGGTTTTTTTTTGGTGGGGGGGATGGTTCTTATGTACCCAAATGCTGGTAGCATTACACTTAACCACTTAGGCAGTCCAATGGAATATTGAAAAACACTGACTTCTCTTACCATATTATGAATCGATGAATTCAGCTCATAAGGAATATGATCCTTCATCTGACATGGAAAAGAATGTGAAAAACCTTGTATGTTTTCTAGTGGGAAATCTTTTCTTCTATCAGGAAATTTCTCTGCTGGAGATTGTCGCTTGATTAATTTTTAAGTATCTTCTCTCCTCCCCCCCACCCC
>VWZI01011181.1:77163-123145 GCA_013396835.1 Psilopogon haemacephalus | reverse complement strand
TTTGTGGGGGAAGGAGGTGTTTGTGGTTATCTTTTGGTTTGGGTTTTGGATACTTTGTTGTTGTTGTTGTTGCTGTTTTTTGGGGGGGTTTCAGGGGTTTTTTTGTGTGAACTGAGCACTCTCAAATAGCAAATATGTTGTTATATTGACAACTTAATGTCTCAGCTGAAATAATTTGGTTTACTTGTGTTATTTTGAGGCTGCAGGTGGCTAGCTGGAGAAGACACAATGCATTGTGTGTACTCCATGTCAATTCAATACACGTCTTGGGAGGTCTTTGTGACTTACCATGAAATTCAGGCTGTAAAAAAGGACTGAAGCATGAGATTCTAGTCTAGGGGTCCCTGGAGGTCACATAATAGCCTTTTACAATGTTCTTAGTCTAGCTGAAAATTTATATTTTTCATTCAAAAATGTTTGGTGTTTTCATTTCCTGCCAGAATCTTATATATTCCAGCCAACAGCAGGAAACAAACAGGCAAGGTTTGCTTTATTTAAAAAGTTTTAAAAATTAGTATTCTAATATGATGTCATTCAAACATTACCATCCCCTGAAGAAATCCTTTGCAACCTGCTTGATGAATCTTTCTGTGCACTTTATAGAAAAAAAAAAAAAGCAAGCCATTATGTTTAGGAAGGTAACACAAAATAAAATAGGGAGGTGCAGGCAGAGTCTAACGGCAAAACAGAAGAAGCATGAAACAGTTGCTCTCTAGAGCTCAAACAGAACAAATTCTACTGCTGAACTGCTGGAGCCTTGCAAGTAAAGAAACTAGAAAACAATGAGGAGTGTTTTCAGCCACATTCAGCAGTCATTTCTGATATTTTGACACCTGATGGTAAGACAGTGATCCCTGAAATGAAAGAAATGGAAAGAAACTAGGCATTTTCTTGGGAAAACAAACAAACAAACAAAAAAATCCCACCAACAAAACAACCAAGCAAACAACAGAAATATTAGTAAGTTATGCAACAATCAACCTAGACACATGCTCTGTGCCAGATGCAAACCTGTTGCAGACAATAAAGATATATCTAACTGCTGGATGTGATGCCCTGTAAGGAGCAGCCATGAGAAAATCTGATGAGCTGTAAATTAACAGGAATTTAAAGATTTTTAAAAATATATTTTACTGAATGCACCGTCCTTAAAGAGGTGTTTTAAAACAGCTTTTGACTCATCGGAGAGATGTCTGAAGCAATTTATGACCTGTCCTTGCTTGTTAGTTACAGGAAAAAACATTGTCATCTTTGTTCAAGATATTACGAGTTCTCTACAGGTTGACAATAGCTTTAGTGCTCCTTCTCACTCTGAATTTTTAATACACTATGGAAAACATTTGGATTAAAAATATGACATGGTCTTTCCAAGTCTTATGCTAATTACTAATAAGAAGCAAGTATTCCCATTATTTCATTGTCTTTTTTAAGCCCTCGTCTTTTTAAGTCTCTCAGATTTATTCAACTTCTCTTTCCTTCAATTTGTTACCTGTCACTGGAGATGAGTTTTCATTAGGGCCCACTCTATTGTCTTCTCTGTCTGAGAAGTTAGAAGGGTTATTGCTGTAAAATCAAGTCTTACATGATTCTTGTCACTACATTTCTCATTGGGAGAGTCCATATTTTACTTTTAGCATGGGCCAATACTAAAACTTGTGTTGTGTAGACATTACCACAAACTGAACTCAGAAAAATCCTAAGCTTAAAAACAGAATCACAGACTGGTTGACATTGGAAGGTCATAGGATCATAGAATCATAGAATGGTTTGGGTTGGAAGCAACCTCCAAAGGCCATCTAGTCCAACCTCCTTGCAGTCAGCAGGGGCATCCTCAACTAAACCAGGTTACTCAGAGCCCTGTTGAGCCTCACTGGTCCAATTTCACCCCTCAAGGCCTGTGTCCAGACAGCTTGTGGATATTTCCTCTCCAGCGCAAGACTTTTCAGCGCTTTTTGAACTTGAGATTCCTGTCCATCCTGTTCTTCCTCAAGCAGCATCTCAGAGTGCTGCTTTCTGCTCAGGAAAGTTGTGACAGCTCTACAGACTGAAAATCTTTCATTATTCACAGGACATGAAAAGAACATGCACAAATTTATCCTACCCTGAAACATAACCACAAGGTGTCATGGGTTTTTGAATAGAAGCCAGGGGGCTCTATGGACCATGTACTATATCTCTTGTGATTTTGAGTACAGTAGAATGAAAAGTCCATCAAAATGACAATGTCAATGTCAGTCCTGTGATGTTTGGTAGCCAAAAGAACATATTTCTTCTTAATTATAAGGGTTGGATTGTTTTATTTTCTTGTGCTTAGGCTGTTGGGTTTTTTGTTTACTTTTTGTTATTTTTTTTTCTTTTTCAGGGTGGTGTTGTCATGAATTTGTTTGGGGTTTTTTTAATACATATGTATTTATTAGGAGTCTATAATAATCCATTTCATATACAAGTTGTGTAATGACCACTGGGTGCCTCAAATATAGGAAGACCTTGGAAGAATATTTCTGAGTATTTTCTGAAGTTATTTGTTTCTTCATAGATGAGAATTCACATCAGTCTTTTTTCTGTATTTAATGCCTTGTTTCATTAAACTATCTTTTAATATCCAGTAAGAAACTAGATCAGAAACTTCATATAACACTGGAGATTAACTCCTGCAGCCTTTTTTTAGTTTTAAGAATAAACTTCAGTTAGAATTTTATAAAAGAAACTTTATATATAGAGTGTAAAACTTGGTCCCAATGTCTTACAATTCCTTTGCCAAAACAAAAATTTCCTTCTGTAAACAGAGAATATATTGGGTAAAAATATTCTTCCTCACAAAAAAAAGAAAGAACACTTAGGAGTTCCAGGAAAGTACATTGAATACCACTCCTACCAAATTAAAAATATGCATACCCACACCTGCCTAAAAGGAAAATTACAATTACAGAAAAATATGTTAAATTGTAAAAAAATACAAAAGCCACAATAAATATTCAGTTGTGCATCCCTGAGTAGACTCCCTTGAGTGCATGAATTACGGTGATGCAATCTTTAATTACATAACTACATTCAATTTTGTTCCTATTTTTCCTCACTTTTATTATTTTGTTTTTCTACCTGACTCTCAAACCACTTGAATGGCTATTGTTGGAGAAGACCCTTAAAAGGCGGAAAAGGATTTGTGGGTGCTGATGGACAAGAAGCTGGACATGAGCAGGCAGTGTGAGATTGCAGCCTAGAAGGCAAATGGCATCCAGGGCTGCATCAAAAGATGCACTGACAGCAGATCCAGACTCGATAAGGCAATTAGTGCCATGGTTTAGTTAATTAGAAGGTGTTAGGTGATAGGTTGTACTCGATGATCTCAAAGGTCTTTTCCAACCTGGTTAATTCTGTCATTCTATGATTTAGTTGAGGATGTCTCTGCTGACTGCAGAGGTGTTGGACGTTTGGAGGTCTCTTCCAGCTCAGATCATTCTATAATTCTTTGATTCTAAGTCAGCCTGAGACAGAATCAGTGATGTACAGTGAGAAAATAATGAATCTATAAGAAACATTGGACATATTTTTGGTAATAATGTAGAGCTGCATTTTGACATCTGGTCCTCACTTGTGGAACTGTGGGTGATATCCTCACCTGAGATTGTTCTCCTTTCTGTTACTGTCAGGGTAAGAGGACATATCTTTGCTTTGGCCTAGTCACTGTGTTAAGAAGTACAACTGGTGCAGAGTGGTGGTGTAATTTGTTGTGAATATGGTAAGACAAAGACTCAGAGGACAGAGCTCTGGTCTTGGCCAGCTATGGCTTATGCCATTAAAGTAAAAACTGGTACACTGAGTGTGGCATATTTGAAGAAAAAGTTTGTCAAGAGGTATGAAGTAATGAACAGTTTCATTGCATATATCAGAACAGTCTTGAGTTTCCAGCTACAAATATTTGAATTCAGCTCTTTGGGAGATGGAAAAGTGTATTTTGCACAACCTAGAAATATATAGTGCTTATATAATGCTGTGTCTGATTGGGAAAATCTGCTCCTTTCGTGGCAGAAACATACTGCTGCACTCAATCATTCTTGAACCTGAAGATCTAGGACAGTGTTAACAGAAGAAAGCAAAAGAGAAACATGACACGAGGCCAGTGCTGACAGCTTAAAACCCTGGTATATGGAAAACCAAAAGGATCATGCAATTTCTCAAAACATACAATGGATTACAGGAGAATGGAACTTGCAGGCACTCTGGATATATGCCCAAGACAGACAACAGCATATGCTCAAGCACATGGACATCAGGCTAATGGAATATAAAATAGCTGTGTGCTTATTGTAAGATGTGGGAAGGTAGCCAGGGGCCTGTAATCCCTCGAGGTATTTCTAGGCACTAATGTTTGATACTAGATGTTAGTTGGTACTAGTGTTTGGTACTAGGCATCCACATGTCATTTTCATACAGAATGGAATATGCAATACTAGCAGTCAGAGGAGTGCTAGATAACCTTCAAGCACCAGGCACTCCTGTCTTCAGTAAACAATGAGAAATGTTAAGGGCTAATAAGTCTTCATGATGGATCAGCACAAAATGACTTGGGACCGGAGATCACGTAACTGTGATTCATCTGAGGAAATGCTCAGTGCCTAATGGCCCTCAAACATCTACATCCACCTGTGAGTTCAAGTTGTTGATGTTAATAGCCTGATTGTGTAGGATGCACAACTAATTTTTTTAAGAGATGCTGAGGGATCATCCTTTATACTTTAATTTCCTCTTCTAGGTGTAATCCTTTTCTCAGCAGAAATGTGACAATGCCCTAAGAGAGAAATATTGATAGATTTTCTTTTTATGTTTAGACTTTTAAGAAGCAGTATTTTAGCCAAACATCTCTTCCTCCTGAACTCAAACACATTAAAGGGAGGGTTGATTAAACTGTTCATGTGTATGCTCTAAAGTCAGAAAATACCTGCAGCAAAATGCAGAGCTAAAGTCTTGCATCTAGTAGAAAGGTAAAGATATTTGTCTGAGAGTTGTTCAATACTCAATGGAATAATCTTCAGGACTTGGCTACAAATTCTCACATAAGGACTATTCCTTAGTTCACCTTAAAACTAAATATTGGCACTATGGGAAAATGCTTCCTCCTGTTTGACAGCTGGAAAGACTAGTAAGCTGCCTGTCCATGATTCACTGTTCTGCTCTTTGAACATCCTGCAGACTTTGAAATTTAGCAGAGGAAGGAGTTAGGCATGGATTTGAAGATTTTAGCCATTCAAATGGGATGAAGACTTGGTTAGATTTGGTCTTGAATCCAGAATTCTGAACACATTTTGCAATACATTGTCGATGTACCTGCTGTCCACAAGCCACCAGTTGTGAAAACTGCCTAAAATCTCTCTAGTAGAAGATAAAATCTCCTTTGGGAGATGACAGCCCACACATACACTTTGAGTAATACAAATTCAATTACTCGGTGGTATGATACAAATTCACATTTCCCACCTCACCTAGAAAAGATCTTTAGCTGCGGGAACTGCTAAGAAGCTCTGCAGGATGTACTCTTAACCCAATCTGTTAAAGTGCTCTACTTGTGTGGCATAATTAAAAAGACTTGTGAGCCTGTCTCTCAAGAAAAGCAAAAGCTTGGAGTGCTTCTCTGAAATTCTTCTAATAGTACAGAGGTACTGGTCTCTGGGCTAGGATGGTAGAATTGTACATAAAGAACTGCCTTTGCGCTTTGTATTTTCTTTGAACATTTCCTATAAAAGATTTTGCCATAGTTAACTCAAAATTACTGAGCTTTATTACTACTGCTGACGAATACATTGTTTGGTCTGTGCATTCAGTGAGTTCAGCAATACAGCAAGCTGAACAGAATCCAGACCCATTTTGAGGTGGCTGTTATGAAATTCAAGATGATGGAAGGCAAAGATAATATAAAAGTTAGCAGTTGTCCAAGTGGCACTAACAAAAAGAGAAGTTTTGAATCCCCTGCCACCCTGGACCCCTTTCCTCCTCCTTAGCAACGGGGCAAGATAGCACTTATTTTCAGACAGGAAAGAGAAACAGCAAGAAAGCTGCACACAAAGCTGGTATCACTGCGAGTGTCCTGTATAGCTCATTGGTGCAAGGAGACTTGGCCTATAATGAAGTAATTTGCATTCATATGCAAGCCTGGTTGTGTGGACATCAGTCCAGACTCTGGGAGCTGTTGTTTCACTGAGTCAAAAGAAATTTGCACATGAAAGCCATATCCGCATTACTTAACTCTCTAACTCGCTCAGGATTGCTTTCTTTTAGACCAAAGCAAATCTAAATCTGTGATTAAATCTTCAGAGGATTTATTTTATTTCGTGTGGATATCTGCTAGACTTGACAAGGAGTGAGTATACTCCACACAAATATAACTTGAAATGTTACTTCCCCACTCCCCACTCCTGAATCTTGTCTTCCTTAGTACAGAGCAACATAACTGCAGAATTTGCTCAAACAGCCCTAGCCAGGTTTTCTGTCAGCTGGCAATGCAAAGACACTCATCTTTTCAGTGTCTCCGTATTTTTCCGATTTAATTGCAAACTTTATTCTCCTGTGCAGCCAGGAATGAAAAGAATACATATGCCTGGTGTTAAATGTTGATTGCATTAAATTGAGAAAGGCTACGACTTGTTTCACTGTCTGATTGTCAATTCAAAATAAAAAGTTATGCTAGAGGTTAACACTGGACTATAAAGCACTTAAGGCTAATTATCCACATGGTCAATTCTTTTGCCACCATGACACATGCTTACAGCTTCTCAGCTGCAAAAAAGTACATCAGTAATTATCCACAGGTCCTGACATGGATGTAATAATTTGCCATTGATATGGAGCTTAGCTGTTGACCTTGGTTCTTGCTACCATTGTATTTCTGATAGAAGTTTATTTTCCCTTTCTCAAATAAATCAACCAATTTAAAACAAAAAGGCAGGAGGGGGGGAGGGAAGTAAAAAGAAACCCTCAGTGTTTGTAATGTCTGAGCAATGAATCGTATTTCTGAATTTTATCACCTAGTCTTTGCCTTGTCGTTGAACAGCCACAGCGCAGGAGCTGATAGTAGAAATTCCTTTCCACTGTCCTGTTAATGCATTTCAATCCTGACCTGCAAGGACCTTTGTGGCTGACAGGATAGTTTAATTTTCATGCCCGTTCAATCTTTGGCCTTTGTGCTAAGACTGCCAACAGGGGTACAAATTAACACCAATTATGCTGATGTTTTATCTACTGGACTGAGAGCACCAACCCATTTTACACAGGTTATGACCTATCTGTCAAATGTTAATGACTTTTGGTTACTTCTGACCTGCCTCAGATGCATTTGAGCAGCTCAGAGTTGAAAGTGTCTCTATTCCATTAATAAGAAACTGACCTGTGCAACCCTCTTATCATTGCCTTACACAAATTCCAGTGTGAATGTTTATTTTCCCATTAAATAATAACAAAGGGCTAAAGCCCAGCCTGTTGCAAACTCAGTGGATTTATGCCAGTATGTAATTTAGCCTATTAATATCAGTTGCCTTGGACATGAACAGTAAAAACTGTCCCTCAAGGGTGATCAAAAAAGGAATACAGATATATTTATAAAAAAATTATTCTGAGCATTTGTCATTTGAAAACCAGCAGTGTAATAGCTGAATATTATAAGCTGATTATTATAAGATGAATGTAATAGCTGATTATTATAATATGGAGGAATAATAAAAGCATTTGTCAGCAAAAAATTTATTTGATATTCACTACAGAAATTATTGGTTATTATTTGCTAACACTACTCAGTCAGGCCTATGTTGTAGGGATATATCTTTGCTTAGAGCATGGGCAGCTTCAAGATGCTCTTTCCTTGGAAGTGCTCTTAGCTCTTTCCAGAATACACTCAAAATAATGTGATGGAAGTGCAGTTTTATGGGTTGTGGTGCGTTAGGAAATTTCCCCACACACACTATTAAGATTTACAAGACTAGCTCATATGCCTTGGAAGTAAGATGAAGCTATATTTACAGCAAAGCAAGATTCACAAGCATATATACACAATATTTACAAATATTTACAATTATATAAAAATAATACAGAAATCCAAATTCCCTCCTGAACAAAGAAAACTGTCCAGAAGAGACTCAAAGCTACTCTCTCTTTCTCCCTCTACTTTTCTGGACAGACAAACAAAAACAGTCAGCAAAGCTTACATTGTTTTCTGTTAGTCAACATTAGCAGAAAAAGATATTACAGCAGAGCTAGGAAGGAAGTGAATAAATGGAGCATTCCAGACTAGAGTGGGGCAAATTGTTGATGTTTTGTCTTTTTTATTCCTTTCAGCAAGCCAATGAATGACATAGACGTCATTGTTACTTTCTTTTCACAAGTGATCTAGTTTCTCTCATTAAAATATTTCAACTAGCCACAAACCAGTATATGGGTCATGGTCATAATTTCTGGGATTTTCTTCTTTCAGTTACATGACAGAGGCTAAGTTTTACAGTCTGCAAATATATTCATCTGCTAAGGTTACAATGCTTGTTGAGCATAATGTCAAGGTATAGGAATGGCCAGTGGGAGGAAGTACAATTCTGCATGATGTTTTCTCCTATTAGAATAGGAGAAAAAAGAAAAGATTAATCAGGTTTCTAATTCACTTGGGATTTACTTATGTTTAAACTATTGTGTATGTATGTATATATATATATAATATTTTTAGGAATGTAAGGAATGTGTGTAGTGATAATTGTGACTTAGGACCTAAGTCCTAAGTTGAGAGAAAATAGTGCTGCCTAATGAGGTACTAGAATTATAAAATGGAGTAGGTTGGAAGTGACCTCAGAGATCATCTACTACAATCTCCCCACCATGGGCAGGGAGGTCTCTCAACTAGACATGGCTTTTCAAGGCCTCATCCCCTCTGGCCTTGAACACCTCCAGGAAGGAAGCATCCATAACCTCCCTGGGTAGCCTACTCCAGAGTCTCACCATCCTTGTACTGAAGGACTTCTTCCTAAGATTCACTCTAAACCTACTTTTCACTCAATGTAAAACCATGCCCCCTTGTCCTGTTGCTAGAGACCCTATGAAAAGTCCCTCTTCAACCTTCCTGTAAGATCTCTTCAGGTATTGGAAGGCATTTCTAAGGTTCCCTTGGTGTCTTCTCTAGGCTAAGCAACCCCAGCTCCCTCAGTCTAGCCTTAACAAAGGTGTTCCAGTCCTTGGATCATCTTTGTGGCCCTCCTCTGAACTCATTCCAACAGCTCGGTGTCCTTCAGAATATATTTGTAGAGTTTTATGGTATCACTGGTAGTACTCTGACAGCAACTTAACTATAACACAAGTCTCCTGGCTTGCTTTCCAGCTATAGTATAAGGAAAGATAATTGAAGCCTTTGTTAATGTCTCCAATGTTCCAAGCTCTTCAAAATATAAGGTGCAGATGTGGGGCAGCCTTAGTGGAAATGGCATGAAGATAGATTACGTTAACATTGTGACACAATGTAGTTTACAAAAATGTAATTAATATTCAACCCAGTGCCCTTCATAACCACAAGCACATTTCCATATGTGGGTGTAGTCATTTCTCATGCTGCTTTTCTTCACAAGTATAATGCATGTCACAGAAAAAAGCAACTCAGCATTCCCTGTTCTAAAGGAAGTGGGAATGCTAATTGTCATTACTTGTTACCATGCGAAATTTCCAGCACATTAAAAGGATGCTTACTTATCTAGAAACATACCATCGTGGGTGTTAAGTTTTCACATGGAGGGGCATATAAATATCATAAACTCTTTTTAAGATAAGAAGGCAAGATTATAATTAGCAGTAGTTTATTTATATTTTAAGAGATCTGTGGGTTTCCAAGTCAAGGAGCTGAACTGGCTCCTTTTAGCTACTGCATGGAGTTAAAATGAAAGAAAGCTGTTGCCCGATGAGAAGAGGAAAACAAAATACACAAAACAGTAAACACTAAACAAGTTCTCCAGTGAAATAGCAGAAGGTGCCTGTAAAAATTTAATTCCAGCTTTCTTATGTCTTTCCTTCAGTTAAAGTCCCTTAATGAATTTAGTCCTCTCTCTCCTGAAGCCATACCAACCCAGAGATTTGTTTTTATGGATTTCCATCCCATGCTTTTCCATTCTTTTTACAACCAGGTATAAATATAATCAGAATTTTTTTCCATTGAGAAAATTTGTTCTGAATCCTTAAACTTCGTAATTATTTTCTAGGATTAAAGAACCTTATCTGGAGTGCTACCTCCCAAAACCTAGGTAGAAATGTCCCTCATTTGTTTTTCAATTTTCAGCAATACATCATGAGATGATGTGCTAGGTCTTTCCTTCCAATGCATTTTGGGTGAAATAAATAAAGGTTTAGACTGAGGTCAATGAGCAAATTTCATGTAGTTGTATGATTATGAAGTTTTCCTCAAAGTTTTACAAGATGAATAATTGCCAAAACTCTTTCTTCAGAGCCTGGGAAATACTTTTTTTCCCAAGATGGATAGAGTATGGCAGGCAGCTGAGAGCTGGATTTAAAGCATATGTATTGGAGTGTAACAGGATGCTCTGCCAGAATGAGAGCTTCAGTATTTTTGGTAATATAAGCAAAGAAATCACACAGCGAATCATCACCTTTTCACAGAGTTAAAAGACATTAGAAGTGACAGTGTTAGGGATAGCCAATTGTGGCAGTGAGAATTGCCACCATCTGTCAGAAAAGGATGAGTAATTTTTTCTTCATTGGGCTTGCTACAATAAATACATGTGATGTGCAAGTGTCCACTGTATAGCAACAATTAGAAAATATTTACCCATCATAGCAACAACTGGAGTGCTATTATAGGAGTGTAATGTGAATAACTGAGAAGGAATTTATGAGTTAGCAATACCCATGAGATTTAAAAGCCCATCCAGGATTTGCCTGTAGAAAGCAGGTTTTTCAGAGATTTAACTCCATCCAATTCACATTTTCACAGATTGCATTGGGTTGGAAGTGACCCTCAAAGGCCATATTGTCCCACTGTCCTGCAGTTAGCAGGGACACCTCCAGCTAGATCAGGCTGCCCAAGGCCACATCAAGTCTCATATTGAAGGTCTCCAGGGACAGGGCCTCAACCACATCCCTGGGCAGCGTGTTCCAGTATTTTACCTCTCTCATCCTAAAGAACCTCCTTCTTCTGTCCATTTTCAAACCCCATTGCCCTCACCCTATCACTACAAACCCTTCCAAACATTTCTTCCCCAGCCTTCCCTGTGGGTCCCTTGCAGATTTTGAAATGTAGTTATGAGATCATCTCAGTTTCCTCTTGTCCAGACTGAACATCCCTGACTCTCTCTGTCTTCATAGGAGAGGTGTTCTAGCCCTCTGATCATCTTTGTGGCCCTCCTCTGAGCTCACTCCTTCATGTCCATGTCTTTCTTTTGTTGGGGCCCTGGAACTGAATGCAATACTCCAAGTGGGGTTTGACTGGAGCAGAGCAAAGTGGCAGAATCCCCTTTATCCATCTGCTGGCCACAACTTCTTTAGAAGCAGCCCAGGATGCCGTTAGTTTTCTAGACTGGAAGCTCACACTGTTGTATCATGTCCAGCTTCTCATTCACCAACACTCCCAAATCCTTTTCTGCAGGGCTGATCTAAATTTCATCTCCCCCACCCTGGATTAATATCATGGATTGTCCTGACCTATGTTCATGACCTTGTAATTTGGCTCATTGAACTTCATGAAATTCTCCTCAGCCCACCTCTGCATGTCCCTCTGGAAGGCAACCCATTCTTCAGACTTATGATTGTGAAGAAATTATTTCCCCATTTGCAGTTAGGGAAGAGATCATCTGATATGGAGTTAACAATACTGATGTAGTACTCTATCTGCTGCTGTATCGGGTTAGGCCAAGATGGACTTTATTTCCACCACAACAGCCCTCACAGTGGTGTGCTTTGTATTGGTAGCTATAAAGGTGTTGATAACATACCAGTGCCCTATCTACTGCTGAGGAGTGCTAGCACAGCATCAAAGCTGTCTGTCCAACAGTAGACCATCACCAGCAGGCTTGGAGTGAGGGAGATCTTGAGAGGGGTCATAGACAGGACAACAGACTCAGACTGGCAAATGCCTGTTTCATACCATATGACATCTGCAACAAAAGCTAAGAGAAAGGATGAGGAAGGGGGAGCATTCGTATTACATTTATCTTCCAGAGAAGCCATTATATGTCTTGAAGAACTGCATCCCAAGAAGTGGCTGGATATCACCTCCTGATGGAAACTAGAGAAGAAAAACTTTGTTTTCCTCTGCTTCCACATGCAGTCTTTGCTTTTGCTTTATTAAACTGATTTTATATTGGCCCACAAGTTTGTGACTTTTTCAATCTTGTTTTCTCCCTTCCAGTCCTACTGGGAAGGAGAGTGATAGAATGGTGTGGTAGGCAGCTGGCATCCTTCCACAGTCAACTCACCACCGCTAATAAGCAAGAAAAAATACAAAATTTACACTGCTTTGCATATTGGAGAAAATGAACTTAGGTATGTTCTGTAGTCCAGATTCCTAGGACTTGAACTATACTGAAGCCAAGAAATTTATCTTGCCAAATAAAAAAAAAATCACAATCTGTTTTCTGTTTCTGATTTCAAGTATTGACATTATTCAAGTTCTATTTCATTTCAGAAACCTTGTGTCTAAGGTGTCAACATGGAAACTAGCTGTGAAGAGGGCTGAAGAGAAACAAATCTCTTTTGTTGCCTTTGAGTAAGAGAGAAGTTTCTGCAGCTTTTTTTTTCCCCTTTTTTTTTTTTTTTTTGGTTGGTTTTAATCTATTTCTTCCTCATGCTTTAGGAACACCTAAAAAAAATGGCAGAGGAAATTAAAACCAATAGGATAGTGTCTGGCTCTGAAACTAGGAGCACTGTGCCTGTTTTAATGTCTTTACTTGAAAAAGGAAAAGGGGAAAATGTGAAAAGATGTTTCCCTTTTGCACAACTGTGAAGTGTTTGAATGAGTGTATAATATGCTGCAGCACAGGGTCCAAAAACTGAGTAATGGCACCACCTGGACACTCAAGTCTGACTCATGTGTACGGCATTTCTTGCTACCATTAGAAGGAACCTATCTCTTCTAAGTACAGAAAGTACTGTTTCTAACTCAGGAAGGGAATGACACTGCTTTGACCTATTATCCAGCTGCCCAGAGAGTAGTTCACACACAGGTCCGAGACTGTTCTCTCAACCAAAAGGAAGCTTTGGATGAATTGCTCATTCATAATTCCAGCATCATTAAATCAAGCTCTTCCTCTGTGTTGTTGCTTTGTTACTCTTCAGTACTAGCGAAGAAGCCAAGTTTAGCTGAGGATAAGACAAACAAGATAACTTTGTACTCCAACCTGTGGTTCAGTTAGCTTTCAATACTGATCTGTCTTATGGTAAGATCCTGAGTGGAGGAAAGATGAATAGTGTATGTGTTAAATGTTAAGGCTCATGTGTATCCCTCAGACTGATATCTTTCCCCCTTCTGCTCTGTACTATCTAGCATCTTTTTTCCTCATGCACAAGAATACAAGATAGAATCACTCTACATACTCAAGTACATAGGAAAAAGAGATGTCAATTAAAAATCCTTAGAGAAACAAGACTGCTCTTCTGTGTTCTATGAAGAAAAATTATTTACAGGACCTCTATATGTACAACATCAAGTCTTGACATTCACTTCAAAGAAATTAACTGATCCTTTCATTTTTTTCCTAAATGTGTGCAAGACTCAATTAATAAAAAAGAGGTTTTAGGAACTGAGCAGAAGATCTCATGAGTAGCACAAAAAAGTGCAGGGAGGTGTTAATGTTTGAAACATTTGGACATTTAAATGGAGAACACAGTAACTTACAAATCAAATAGAATAACGGAATGCACTTTTTAATTTTTTCCCTTTTTAAAAAAAATGATTTGTCAGTATTTTCTGGTCTGTCTGGTTCATATATGTCTGAAACAGGTTGTATTTTTGTTGTTTGTTTTTTTTTTTTACTGTCTAAAAAAAAAATATATATATATAGATATAATTAAGGGCTGGAACAACTCATCTATGTGGATAGACCTAGTGGGCTGTGGTTGTTCAGCCTAGAGAAGACTCCAGGGGAACCTTAAAACTGCCTTTTCAAGTTCAAGATACTACTTAAGTGATAAAAGCTACAGAATTCTGAGTATATATATGAAAGCAAATAGCATTTCTAATGGTAACTCTGTGTTGAAATAATTTTCCCGTCCTGTTAGTATCCCTGACAGACATTTCCTGTTTCTTTAGCCTTTTGTGGATGCTGGGCATGTGCTAACATGTTCAGCTCTACACAGAGAAGCATCTTTTCCTTTACTATATACAGGGAAAATAAATCCTTCCTGAACTATAGCAAATTAAAAGTCAAAAGAATTCAGGTACTAAAAATTGTTTTAAAGAACATAGCTTACCTAATTGAATAAAGAGAAAAGTGAGACAATGTTAAACATTTTCTGAAACTGAACAAATTTGTCTCATTCATTTTAAATAATTGGGCAACCTGTCCAAGCATATTTGTGAGATGGATATGAATTGAATACCCAGGCTGCATCAACGGAAGTGTGGCCAGCAGGGCAAGAGAGGGGATGCTGTCACTTTATTCTGCTCTTGTGAGACTCCATTTCAAGTACTGCATCCAGTTCTGATATCCCAGCATAAGAAGGACACAGAGCCATTGGAGCAAGCTCACAGGAGAGCCTCAAAGATGATCTGAAGGCTGGAAGAACTCTGCTATGACAGACTGAGGGAGCTGGGAGGTGTTCAGCCTGGGGAAGAGAAGACTCTGGAGGGACCTTAGAGCTTCCTTCCAATACCTGAAGGGATCTTACAGGAAGGCTAGAGAGAGACTTTTCATGAGGGTTTCTGGTAATAGGACAAGAGGAAATGGTTTTAAGCTGAAGGAGAGAAGATTTAGACTGGAAATTGGGAAGAAGTTCTTCAGTATGAGGGTGGTGAGACTCTGGAATAGGTTGCCCAGGGAGGTTGTGGATGCCTCCTTCCTGAGGGTGTTCAAGGCTGGGTTGGATGAGGCCTTGAGTGGCCAAATCTAGTTTAGAGGCATCCGTACCCAAATTATCTTAAGCTTCCTCCTTCCTGTAGTTTCAGACAGAATTAATTCTAAAATCAATCCTTTAGGCTTTCATGTGTGGATATTTTATAGTAACCTTTAGCTTCTTTGTCTCTTATTTTGTTTCCTTCTCTCTGTTCCAAATCCCAAGATTTACAAAAGCTCTGTTTCAAAATGTTATCCTCCTCTTTCTGTCCAGCTTCCTTCCTCTCTCTAGATCACCATCTAGCTAAAACTGACTTTGGAGAATTGTGCATAAGCTACTACTTCATTCATTTTCTGCCACTTAATCCTCTAATTACATCTTCCATTCAGTTTATTACATCTGTCATCTACACAACCTTCTGTCTTCAGCAGTTTTCCTACAAGCCATTTAAGTTTTTTTCTAACTTAGCTGTCAAGTCCTTGCCTCTTCTAGGTGTGTGCAGGGAGAAAGAAGTCCATTAATTGCATTATATGGTGGAGATAAGAGTCAGACTTCAAGACTTCAAGTCTAGTTCCTGCTCCTTCCCTTCCTGGTTATTGGCAGTGTTGAGCAGGACAGGAGAGAAGCCATGGCTCAAAATAATATCTTCAGGGACTCATTAGGAGGATGCAAAATCTTCCCTCCAGCAAACTCAGAGTCCAACCAGATCTCTGGATTATGGAGCTTCCATCTCTCACAGAGGAATATGATATCTAGTTTATGGAACTTGTGTGAGGCGAAAGCTCTATAAAGTAGACTGCTTCACTACATACATTTGTTCATGATCTTACAGGCACTCCAAATTAAGCCTTTTTCTTCCAGAAGGAAGCTATATCTAAATTTAAGGGGAAAAAAAGGAAAAAAACCCCAAACCCAAAGAATGGTATTCTGCTCTTACTGATTTCAAGTGTTAAAGCTGAGCATTGGGATTTCTCTTTGTGTGTGTATATATATATGTATATATACACACATATATATAATGTAGATAAAACAGAATATAGAATATAGAGCAGAATATAGAATTTTTTATATATATAATATCTATATATATATATATATAGATATAAAAAATATTTTAGCTCTTCATGGGGAAAAAACCTTCATTTTTATTTCTGGATATAATTCACTTGAGATCACAAGCCCAGACTGACCTTATCTGAGAAACAAAGCTTATGGATGTTGCTGCAAGGTCCACATAATAACGAGCAGATATTTAAGCAGCAAGTATGAATGATGTTATTTTGACTGTGTTGCCTCTGGTTACAGTAATTGCAGTCAGCTGAAATATGTCAGCTTATGCCCAACATGCATTCTCAGTGAGAAGGTAGTATTTTATAAAATGGGAAAGGCTCTCAGTAAAAGGAAAGGCCTCTCAAAGCTTTCAGCTGGCAATAGTGCGCTACCAGAGCAGCTCAGTGTGTGTCAAGTTGTTCACTGTCAGCCAAACTACATGTCAAAAAAGCACTGCAGCCCTACTCATTTGCTAGCAGAAGCTATTTCCTTCCACTTTAATCCTCTGACACTTGCAGTCTTAACACTTTTTAAAATGGAGTCTAATTCTCTACAAGTAGAAGCTTTAGAAACATGATACAACTATTTATTAAACAGGTTTAACCACTGCAGGTTAAAAAAATCCATATGTGCATGGGGTGCAACATATTCATTGGCTAGCAGACCCACAAGTCTGCAGGAAGAATCATGGAATGGCTTAGGTTGGAAAGGATCTTGGAGATCATCAACTTCAACCTTGGATTGGGCTTGCTCCAAGAGCTCTGCGTCCTTATGCTGGGGACACCAGAACTGGATGCAGTATTTGAAGTAGGGTCTCACAAGACTAGAGGAACAAAACCATCTTTCTTGCCCTGCTGGCCACACTCCTCTTGACACAGCCTGTCTAGCCAATGTCCCAGATGCTGGCATGCACATAAAAATCTTCATGTTACCTGACAGAGATGTAAAAATTCATGTAGGCAGACAAATCACTCCATTGCAGAGGAGGTTTGTGTGAATTATTAATTTCAGTCCACAGATTCTGCTGTGCTTATCAGTGATTAGTCTGAGGCAGGAATATAGACAGGCAAGCATGCTGGGCATGAATCTGTCTCAGTCTACCTGTTCTGGCACAGTGTTTGAGCAGGATGATATTGGCCTCTCAGAAGGGTACATTACTTATTTGTGTTATTATAAATCTGAGCCTACTGAGGAATTTTTTTTTTCTACAACCAAAGTTAGACTGGCACACTTAGAAATATTTTTCTCCCCCCATTAACTCTATGGTGTGGAAGAGATCTAGCTCATAGCTGTTGTCTTCAGTGTCTGAGTTGTGAGTGAACACACATGCTAAGCTTTTTCTTCCACAAAAGAAAGAAGGCAAACTCTCAGTTTAGGCTACTTTCTAAGTGGATTAAAGCAATTCAGGAACAACAATTTAGACCATCGAAGGCTAACACTACCAGTTTGTGCTGGTTTGAGGCTAATTGGAATATTTTAATAAGATAAATTAGGCTATAGGCTGTGGAAAAAAAAAATGGTGATGTTTCCTTCACTCATAGGTTTACTGAGATGTACAAAGGCAAGGACACAAACACAGATAAGACAGTTGCTCTCTGTCTGTGGAGTCTCATCTCTCCCTTTCCTTGGCTTCTAGCTGAATCTGTGTAACCCAACTAATCAATTCCACTTCTAGCCGCTCTGGCTGATCTTCCCTGTTTACCTTACACATAAGGCAGATCCTGGGATAAGATTAGAGGGTGGGAGGAAGGCGGAAGGGTGGTTGGGAACCCCTCTTGGAGACACTGATCTCTGGAAGGGGTGTTGTGTTTCTGTATTACCTTTTTGATGTATATACCTGTAAATATTTGTAATATATTGTAAATATCTGTTTGTATATTGCGCTAAGCTGTAAATATAAAGCTTCATTCTTTAAATTCAAGCTGGCTGAGTCTACTCTGGGTGAGTTCAAATGTGTGGGGGGGCAGGTAACTCCCAAACCATCACAGAGTTCAGTTCAACATGCCCTTCTGCAAGTGGCTCACACTAAGTGTCATCATGCCCTGACTGACAGTTTAAGTAGAATGTGCAGCATGGAGCCACAATATAGAGAAATATTATTTCATGTAAAGGAAATCTTAATCAGGATAACAGAATCTGGCCTGTGGATATGTTAGCACTTTCATATGAGCACTATGAGTCTGTTGTCAAATAAATATTACATTTGGTAACATAAATGACAATTTGCATTTCAAAATGAAGATGTGAAAGTAATGTCCTAAATGGAAGGTACAGAGACTTAGATTAATGAAGAGTTCCAGAACTGACATACCCTATGACTTTTATATAAGGCACTTCACTCAGTTATCTAAAGGTAAAGCACAGTTAAAGGTGTTCTCCCTTCCATAAACTGAGAGAACAATATGATGGTGAAGTGTTATTACATGTGCATGGTCTTTTAGGATATATAGTAATGGCCACATAAGCTCTACTCATATCTACACATAAGCTCTACTCATATCTACACATAAGCTCTACTCATATCTACTCATAAGCTGATATATCAGTGACAATTTAAAGGAAACTGTTTGGAAATAAAGGTTTAGGAGGAAAAGCAACTCCAATCACAGAAAGCAAGGAAGTTAATTAGTATCTAGGTCACAATTAAGCCTAATATATAAGCTTCTACTTTCAAAGTACATTACCTGGTAAGTGGAAGTTATGATAAATCAAGGTAATATATATATATTTGCTGCAGATCTTCTTTCATATTTTGAATAACAAAGCCTTTAACCCAATGAGCAGAAGCACAAAATTATATCGACTCTTGTGCCACAAAACCAGAGATATGCAGACACACATTCACACACACAAACCTAGGCTTTCAATTAATTTCTTACAGCTTTAAGAATATACACTTCTGTAATTCCTTATAGCCTTAAGAAATTACATTTCTGTTTAGTCTTTTTTTTTTTTTTTTTTTCCAAAGGAGCATTGATCAATATTGCTAGTGGAAAATCAAACAGACCTAGCTGCTTGTGAAGAAAACACAGTAACCGATATCTTTGTCAAGTTCTCTCTGCTGCTGCTTCAGCTGTCAAAGTCAGTGGTGCACTGCAGCACTGAAGGTAATTTCCATTTATTGGTAAAGACCGTTTTGCTAATTTTTTTTTTGCTTCTTTATCTTTTGCCTTCTTTGTCTTTCTGTTTGCCCTCTATCCATCTAACACCACTCAGATGTCACTGACACACTTACGTTTACCACACCTCAGTGATTCCTATGCACCTCCATGACATGCCTATAGCACAAATGCTGATGATGCATTATATGTCCAGCACTTTTTGTAGCAGAGACATTCCTCAACAAAGTACTGCCTAGGGGCAGCTGCTGGTTCACAGCCACTTTCTTATGTAGCAATTATTCAGTTTGATTACATGTTGATGATAAGCTATTAAAAAGCATTCATGCAGGACTTTTTATTTACCAACAATCATGACATTTGTTTCCTTCTGGCATCTACAAATCTAATTGAAGACTGGAAAAGAAGCAGAAATAAATCTGAGAGTTTGTTAAAGAGCTCAGATTAATTAATTAATGTAAATATATCTAGATTCATCAGTGTTTCTACAATAAAAGCTCAGAGAAAGTGAAAGAGGGAAAGAAATAAAACAAATATACTCAATACCTCACATTCTCTAAATAGTATGTCCCTGTCTTTCAAAAATCAATTTAGAAATAGCAGAGTGATAAAATGCATGCATAAATCTAATGAGTTTAGGTCTTATATTGATGAATTAAGCAAATATGAAAGAATCTGAAAAGAATTCTGGTGGGCAAGATGAATCTGAAAACGAAAATAAAGCATCCCATTTATTTAGCTAGTACCACTCAGTATGTGGTAGAGTCAGGGAAAGCATCAAATAGCCCTTCTATGTTGTATAAAGACAGCATTTGGAGCTAGCTCCCTTGATTTACTTCTCTGTGAACTAAAATAAATGCCAATTTTCAGCTTCTTAGAGATTCCTGTGCCTTTAAAATGAGAGTTAAAAAAAAAAAAAGAGGAAGGAAAATGGTGCACCGCTATAAAATTATCTCATACTAAAAGCTGTCTATATTACAGATAGAAAGTGAGGACAATAGCACAGCCAGAATCTTAGTGATGCAGTAAAAATGTGAAGAAAGAAAGAAAGAAAGAAAGAAAGAAAGAAAGAAAGAAAGAAAGAAAGAAAGAAAGAAAGAAAGAAAGAAAGAAAGAAAGAAAGAAAGAAAGAAAGAAAGAAAGAAAATAAATCCTGTGAGTGATTCAGTGATCTCTGGGAGGGGTGTGGTGTTTCTGTATTACCTTTTCACTGTATACATCTATAAATATCTGTTATATGTTTTAAATATCTGCTTGTATATTGTGCAAATCTGTAAATATAAAGCTTCATTTATTAACTTCCAGCCAACAGAGTCCTAGCCTGGGTTATTTCCAAGTTGGGGGGGGTGGAAAGCAGGTAACTGCTGAACCACAACAAATAATAACAACAACAACAACAACAATAGCTACTATAGTGATAGTTATTATTATTTAGTAGTAGTAAATAATAATAGTAATCATAAGAATGTTAAGAATAATTGCAGGAATGCAATCTGAATTAGTAAAAATGTTTAAAAACCTGTCAAGTTAAAACAGCTTAGTAAAAGCACAAGTCAGTGCTACTATAATTGCAGTTTTATTCATATAGGTCTCCTCATACAACCTGTAAGAAGGCGGTGAAGGGAAATTAAAAGTTACACTGTTAAGTTACTCCTAAAAATCCTCCATAGAATTAATCTTGGGTCTCAAACCTAGAAAACAAATAGATCTTTAATTGAAGCCCATAGGTACCACCTCCTTTATGGATATTTTCAGAAGACATTCATAAAATACCTAAGCACCTTTCAGGTAAAGAATTTTGCCATCTAAAAGTCAGTAGCAGCTTTGATTCTTCCTGGATTTTTTGGGGGGGAGGGGGAGGGGGAAGGGGAGGGTTTGTATCCTGATTACAAAATAGTCTAGCTCTTCTGCCAAGTGGAAGAAAGAAAAACCATTACTGAAATGTCACTCTGACCCCATTCAAAGAATCAAAGACTTTCCAAAGAATCAGGTCTTAAAGTAAACCCAAAGATGATCATCCTTTGATTAATGCAGTTTGTTTCCTTCTCTTGAAAGAGCTGGAGCCCGAGCAGAGGTAATGGACTGCTTCTGCTACTGTGCATCAGCAACATCCTGGAGCTTTGAGATTAATACTGTCAGTACAAATGAACTGGCACAAAAGCTCTATCAGCCAATTCAATGTTCTTATATTTTATTTTTTTTTTATATACATGACTGAGATATTAGCAGACAACAGAGAAAAGGTAGGTCCACACAAAGTCATCAAGTGTCACAGCTGGGATATTGGTAAGTGAGCTATTTGGTATATTTATAGAATTCAGCATAGAAGCATAAGGACAGAGCACTTAGACACAGTATTAGAACATAATGGCTTTCAAAAAATTGGTTGCAGATATTTTTTTATCCCACTGGAAAAATATGGATAAAAATATATTTAAATTTACAATTAAAGAATTTTAAACAAATTGCTTTCTAGTGCTCTAGAAACTAAAATGAATTAAAATCAGAACAGTCAAGGATTAGAATTATATCACCAAATTCTTTTATTTTGTACTGGAGAAAACTAACAGAGGTTTTCTTAGCCATCAGTGCTTCACATCCTAAAATTTGTTGCTTCATAATGCATTTAGTAAGATTACCTCCAGCTTCTAATATTTTTAAAAGTAATTCCTTAATTGTATTATTTTTATTTAGGTTTCTTAAAAATGTGATTCAATGTTTATTTTAATAGACTTAGAATCATAGAATAGAATGGTTCAGGTTGGAAGGGACAACAAAGTTCACCCAGTTCCAACACCCTGCCATAAGCAGGGACACTTCCCACCAGAACAGATTGCTCAAAGCCTCATCCAACCTGGCCTTGAACACCTCCAGGGAGGGAGCACTGACAAACTTCCTGGGTAACCTGTTCCAGTGTCTCACCAACCTCACTGTAAAGAACATTCTCCTAACATCTAGTTTAAATCCCCCCCTTTTCCAGTTTAAACCCATTACCCCTCATCCTGTCATTTACAAGAGCTTGTCAATAGTCCCTCCCCATCCTTCCTGTAGGCCCCTTTCAGATGCTGGAAGGCTACTATGAGGTCTCCTGGAAGACTTCTCTTCCCCAGGCTGCAGAGCCCCAAATTTCTCAGCCTGTCCTCATAGTATAGGTGCTCCAGCCTGCTGATCATCTTCATGGCCCTCCTCTGGACTCTCCCCAGAAGTTCCATGTCCTTCTTGTGGTGGGAGTGCCAGAACTCTACACAGTACTCCAGGTGGGGTCTCACGATATCAGAGTAAAGGGGGAGAATCACCTCCCTTGCCCTGCTGGCCACGCTTCTCTTAATGCAGCCCAGGACATGGTTGGATGTCTGGGCTGCATGCACACACTGTTGGCTCATGTTGAGCTTCTCATCTATCCAGACCCCCAGGTCCTTTTCCTCAGAGCTGCTCTCCAGCCACTCACCACCCAGCCTGGATTTGTGCTTGGGATTGCAGCGACCCAGGTGCAGGACCTTACACTTGGCCTTGTTGAATTTCCTGAGGTTGGCCTGGGCCCACCTCTCCAGCCTGTCCAGGTGCCTCTGGATGCTATCCCTGCCCTCTAGCAAGTCGACTGTGCCACACAGCTTGGTGTCATCTGAAAACTTGCTGAGGGTGCATTCCTCTGTCCATGTTGCTGACAAAGATGTAAACAGCACTGGTCCCAGCACTGACCCCTGAGGGATGCCACTTGGCACTGGTCTCCAGGTGGACATTGTGCCCTTGATCACCACTCTCTGTGTGCAACCATCCAGCCAATTCCTTATCTAGTGAGTGGTCCACCCATCAATCTTTTTCCAGTTTGGTGTCCAGGATATCATATGGGAAAGAGTCAAATTACTTAGGTCCAGGTAGATTACATCAGTTGCCCTTCCCTTGGCCACTGCTGCTGCGACTTCATCATAGAAAGCCACCAAATTTGTTAGGCATGATTGCCCTTGGTGAAGCCATGCTGGTTATCATCAGGCACCTCTGCTTTGTCCTCCATCTGCCACAGCAGAGCCTTCAGGAGGATCTGCTCCATGATCTTGCCAGTCACAGAGGCGAATCTGACTGGTTTGTAGTTCCCAGGGTTATTCTCTTTTCCCTTCTTGAAGATAGGTGTTATATTTGCCATTTTCCAGTCAGCAGGAACTTCACCAATCTGCCATGACCTTTCAAGTACAATGGACAGTGGTTTAGCAACTTCATCTGCCAGTTCCTCAGGACCTTATCAGGCTCCATGGACTTGTGCATATTCAGTTTCCTTAGGTGTTCATGAACATGATATTCAATTATAGTGGGTAGATGTTCCTTCTCTCAGTCCTTACTTTTGCCCTCTGGAATTTGAAAAATTGTGGTTGGAGCCCTTGGTGCTGAAGACTGAGGCAAAGGAGTCATTGAGCACCTCAGCCTTATCCATGTCCCCTGTCAGCAGCTCTCTGCTTTCTGGAAAGGTCCCATGTTTTCCCTAGTCCGGCTTTTCTCACTGATATGCCTGAAGAAATTCTTCTTGTTCTCCTTAATGTCCCTGGCCAAATTCAACTCCAGCTGTGCTTTATCTTTCCTAACCTGATCTCTGGTTGCATGAACAATGTCTTTGTATTTGTCCCAGGTTACCTGTCCTTGCTTTCACTCTCTGTAGGCTTTATTCTTGTGTCTGTGCCCAGGAGTTCTTCATTCATCCATGCAGGCCTCCTTGCATTCTTACCTGCCTTCCTCTTTTTTGGGTTGCATTGCTCCCGGGCCTGGAGGAGGTGACCCTTGAGCATTGTCCAGCTTTCCTAGGCCCCCCTTCCTTCCAGATTTTTTTTCCCATGGCACCCTGCCAAGGAGGTCCCTGAAGAGACTGAAGTCTGCTCTTCTGAAATCTAGAGTAGTGAGTCTGCTGTGCACTCTCCTTGATGCCTTGAGGACCTTAAACTCCATTTCATGGTTGCTTCTTTGTTTCATATTATTATTTTCAGATTAGAGTGACTGTAATTGTTTCTTATTTACTTTGATTTATATGGTGGAGTGAATGTTACTTAATGTCAAAGTAACTTAAGGTCAGAGTAAACACTTTAGTTTTTTTCCAAAGTAATCTGTGTACAGTGACAGTCTTAAATAAACCATAATCTTTGATTTTCTGAAGCTTACATAGGGAATAAAAGCAACCAACAAGTAATGTAAAAGGAAACTAAATCACTGTTGCTGCACAAAATGTAAATAAAGTTTATAAAAACTTAAACTAAACAGAGAATCCCCTAAACTAAACTCTAAAGTAAACACATAATTACACAAAAGGTAAGACTGATGTAATTAATAACAAGATGTTAATTACTGATGCACTCTTTTTAGTTCAGGTTATTGTAAAATATATTTTTTTTTAAAAGTCTTTGAATTCTGGATCACACAATCACAGAATGTCAGGGGCTGGAAGGGATCTCAAAAGATCACCTAGTCCAACCCTTCTGCAGAGCAGGATTACCTGTACCGCTATCTTTTGGCTGTTTGGGGGGGTATAAGCAGAAAACTCAGTAGTTGAATAGTCAACAGACTCCTTAAAGACCTTGTAACTTCTTGGTGATTATTTGGTCTATGGGGAGCCATCCAAGACCCCCAGGGCCACCTGCTTCAGTAGCTTTGCATGCAGTGATGCCTCACTGTAGTTCACAGGGATTTACATGCTGTAGGGAGTCATACACTGCTGAGCCAACAGGCTTCGGAGAACCTGATAGCTCCTGTGATGAGGATGTAACAGGGGAAAAGTACAACAAATGTGTTTGCATAGATAGGGAGTGAAGAGGAGCAGGCTCTGCACCAACAGTTATGCACAACTCAACTGTAACCTCTCACCACTGCCACTACGATCCTGTTTGTGGAAATAGAGGAATTTGAATAAGGGAAATTTGTAGCATCATAGCTATGAAATAAGTTTTCTTGTTCTAAAGATCAATCAGTCTGTATGAAATATGACTTCCTGCTATCAGAAGGAAAAATTATTATCTCCCAAGGATTTTCATTTACCATGGTGAAGAGATTATCTACTTGATAAAACTCATCATCAAAGGTGTTGGAAACAGAATTAGCAAAATATAGAGCAAAAACTAAAATATAGAGCAAAAGCTATAGAGCTGGCACTGTAAGTTGTACTATCAATATTTCCATGTCAGACAAAATGTATACTGAAATATATACAATATCCATGTAGAAGTTTCCCTATATAGCTTCACTGGAAAAAAATCTTTCCTTAAAAGTTAAATGCATAACTAACTTTATTTTCATGTAGATCAACAATGGACATCAATCTTTAGGATAATAAAAATCAAATGAAGCACATCCTCAGGACCCTACTCAGCTCTCTTGCTGCCAGGAACTACAATTTATAGCAATAAATATTTTGCAAGTTTTGTATGCAGCAACAGATTTTTTTTTTTTTTTACATTTATAGCTTCAAATATTCTGTAAAATTACTTAGAAGCATAGAAAGTGCATGCAATGCAATATATCTAAAGTTTGTTCCTTGTTGCTGTTCAGTTCTCTTCAAAAGTATTTTTATATGCGTTTGTGTAAACATCAGCATTTTACAAAGGAGGAAGAGATCTAAATTCCACTTAATACTGTATGATACAATTTGTTGGCTTGAACTTAAAACACAGGTTTAAATGTCTGGCCACATGTGGAAGCAAGAAAATTAGAAATTTAAAGAATGTGTTTTTATTAGGATATTGAGGACGAGAAAGAGAGTGTGTTTCACCTGCTTGAAAGACAGTTTAAGGGAACAGCTTATCTGGAAAGGAACCTGTGAGCCTTTCTGGGTGAAAAGCAGGAAAATTATTTGTATTTCCCAAGGATAACATGAAAACTACAGAAGGTGCTTAAGATAGCTGTAGCATGGTTTTGTGCAAAGTTGCAAATAGTTTGAGTGGTCTGTTAAAGATGGTCAGGCGGGGGAAAAAAAAAATTACACAAAGATATATTTGAAATCTGAGAAAAAGATTAAGGAGTGGAACCATCAGTGTCCTTTGCAGATATTCTGCATACAGCACATATGGTGCAACTAATCCAGGTGGGAAGTGCTAATGATGTATAAAACCATGTGCAGTAATGTTAAACCAGGGAAATCAGAAGGGTAGTGAAAGGCAGACCAGGTAAGGTTGGTGACAGGGAATAAAATAAAATAAAATTTACAAAAAACACAAATAGGAACTTTTGAGTAAGACAGTTTTATTTGTCTGAAATATTGTCTTTAGAGCAAAGAATTTTGGTAAAAACAAGAGAACTTAGAGAGATCCTTTTCATCTTTTAGCAAGATACATAGATTATAGACACACTGATCTTGGGGTTGGGAAAGATATTTGTTGTGCCCAGCAGTCCACATCTAGCACTACCTGTACTCTCACCTCTTCCCTGTGTGCTCCCTTTAGAGGAGAGCTGTGGCCTGTACATAGGACACATCCTTTCAGGTTTGGTGGCCCTAAAAGTGGAAAAATTAACATAGTTACAGTAGTAACTGAGCTATGTTGAGAATCACTCAAGGCCATGTCACAGTCTTTCAGAACCATGGCCAGTGGAACTGATGTATGGTGGGGTAGCAGAAACACAGAATTACAGAATCACAGAATTACCCAGGTTGGAAAAGACCTCTAGGTCACCAAGGATCACCAAGCCCAACCTATGACCTAACCCTTCTAGTTCACTAAACCATGTGTATTGGTTTTAGCTAGCTTCCCAGACCCCAGAGAATAGCCTTGGTTTGATTTGGAAGCTAAAAGAAAATTTTAACAATAAGTAAAAGGCATTTTAGGTAAGGGAAGTCACAAAAAATATAGGGAACGTAAACAAATACAAAATATAGGTATACAATCAGTGGATGGAAATGGACGGAGATTAATTCAGGTGGATGGAACTGGATGATGACAGATGATGGTGGACGATATATGATCCTACCACGTGTTTTGCTGGAGACACGTGGCAAAGCAGGAGCTGCAGGATGTTCCTGTCCGATGAAGGGATGGGAGCAAAGAAGCAAGAGAGAGAAACAGGAAGTTCCTCAGCTTTTATAGGGTCTCAAGGTAGGAAGTGGGAGTGGGCTAAACACTACACCTGGGGGCAGGTCAGACCACCCCAAGGGAGGAATTAGGGATGACCTGAGATCAGGTTCTGTCCACCCTCCAGGAAGGATTAAGACTTTACACAATGGCACTAAGTGCCTCATCCAGTCTCCTTTTAAACACCTCCAGGGATGGTTACTCCACCCCCTCCCCAGGCAGCCCATTCCAATGGGCAATCACACAATGGTTTCCATGTAGAACTTCTTCCTAATGTCCAGCCTAAACCTGCCCTGGCACAGTTTGAGACAGCGTCTTCTTGTTTTGTCCCTGGTTGCCTGTGAGAAGAGACCAACTTCCACCTGGCTACAACCTCTTTTCAGATAGCTGTAGAGAGCAATAAGGTCTGTCCTGAGCCTCCTCTTCTCCAGGCTGAACAACCCCAGCTCCCTCAGCTGCTCCTCATAGGGCTGTGCTCCAGCCCCCTCACCAGCCTTGGTGCCCTTCTCTGGACATGTTCAAGCACCTCAATATCTTTCTCAAATTGAGGGGCCCAGAACTGGACACAGTACTCAAGGTGCAGCCTAACCAGCACTGAGAACGAGGGAAGAATGACCTCCCTGGTCCAGCTGATCACACTATTCCTGACACAGGCCAGGATGCCATGTGGCATACCACTAGTGACTGGCCACCATCTGTATGTGGCACCATTCACCAACACTCTGTGGGCCCAGCCATTCAGCCAGTTCTTAACCCAACACAGAGTGCCCCTGTCCAAGCCATGGGCTGCCAGGAGAAGGACATCATCCTAGAAACCCAGGAAGAGATGTCTCTTATCAGGTATTATAAGGACATCTATGACTTTCTTGTATTGGACAATAGGGTAAGCATCATTGAATGAAAGTCTCACTGCAGGACTGACTCCCAATGGATACAGAAGGTAATGAAAATATTGTTGAATTCCCTAATTTAGTTGTTTTGATTAGACTAGAATCTGAAACAGGGACTTGGCAGCATTTAAGAACATAGAAGCATCTGTGATTTTTTAATTGAATCAATTGTCTAATTGTGTGTTCATGATTGAACTTTCAATTCATTTCTTTCATGCTGGTCTGACTACCTCAGGTGGACATTCATACACTTTGAACTTGGGGAGAAACTTTTACACCAGTCAGCTGCTGACAATAAAAAATGTGGGCTGCTCTGGCCCACTTTGTGGTGAAATAAAGTCAGCTTCTTTGCAACAGCTGTGTTCAGTCGCACCCTGCATTATTCTCTGATCTTCATGAGCACATCATCCTTGACCATATCCTCTGAATTTTCCTCTATCTTAGGGGTTTATTTGTCAGTCACACAGAGGAGAAAATCATAGAACACATTATTAGACCTACAGGTGACAGTGAATAAAAAAGTATCTCATTCATCAAGAGGACATCATCTTCTGAATCTAGTTCTTAGCAGCAAGCAGATTCTTCTAGAAATGTGAGCTGTGATGGTCAGTTCCTGTGCCATCAATTGTCATCATAAACTGGTGATCTTTTAAAGATTCTGACAGTTACACCTACCAAATGTGCTTCAGACAGGATGGATACAGAAGTCTGTGATTACTGAAGCCAAATATGCATTAGAGCACCAACATATGCAAATGAAAAGCAAAGTTTCAACACTAAGGAACACTACTCTTTTACATTTAAATTTATGAGTTTAGTTAATGAAGCAAAACTTTGTAACCAAATTTGTGTGCAATAAATTTGCATGGTCTTGGAGTTAGCTCCTGACTTCCTTCTTGTAGTATTTTAACATTCATATTTAATGGCTCAAATTGACAGTTGCTTAAAAAAAATATTGCATGTTATATAACCTACCTATATAATTTAGCAAAACGCAATTCATAGCCATTAAAAAACAGGTTTTCATTGTCTGCAATAAAGAACATGATTGCTCATCACATCAGAACTTTTGCCAAATTTAGAAGTCCTACTAGCTAGCATCTTTGATAAGGTTTAATTGATAGTAGAAAAGATAATGCTCAAATTCAGGATGCTTAGTACCCAGTAGATTTACTTCCTAAAGTACACACATGGAGTTTTGTCACATTCCTGTCTTGTAAAGGTGAAGGCAATAGATTAACAAGGAAAGTTTCATGATTCTGGTGGTTTGAGGGGTTCCACACTGATTGTAAGTTTAAAGAGACATTGTATTTACAAGAGCATATGTACAAAAGGCAATCAGGTAGAATAAGTACAAAAGCCTATTATGCCTAAACCTAGAATCCTCCATTTCTTCTACCCTCAGTCAGCAGCCATCTCCCCTGCAAACCAGGAGATAAGGAATGTGTGCTGTTCCTGGAGAGAAGTGAAGGGAGGAAAGGCAGGGAAGAGAAGGGGAAGAGGATCACTCAGGCACTGCCTTTTAAGCTATGATACTGGAAGATGGAATAGAATAACAATAATACAACAACCTGGGATGAGCAGTTCCATCCCCCTGGGATGGGCCTTTGTCCTTGTGGTTTTGTAGAGGGACACCCAGGATCCCTCAAACTACCACAATAATGTTAATGAATAATTTATGCAACCACAGTTTCTGAGACAAGGAATTTCCAAGATGATGTAACTAAGGATTATAGTTAAGCATCAATCAGTGGATTAACTGAAGTAGCAACTCTTGAAAAGACAAGAAGCTTCAGAGAAAGCTTTGAGGTTTCCTTTAGTCATTTGAACTCTTATAAATCCTGAAACTGTCTGTATGGGATTCTGATGGTTCTGATCCTGTTCTAAATAGTTCTCATAGAGGAGCAGAAATGCATAGGAAACAGACTTCCCAATGAAGTCCTGTTAGTTCATCACAAGACACTCCACCAGAACAGGTTTATCAGGTAAATGTAGCCATTTCTCAGCTTGCTGACTAAGTAATCTTGAACTAAGTTTTATAAAAAGCAGAAAAGGCAATTCTGCTCCATCTTGGACTCATCGTCTTTTATTAGAGCTATGACTTTCTCTGAAAAAGCTGCTTTGAACTCAGTGCTTGCAGTTCTCAATGCCTTGGTAAATATAGCAAGTGCTTTAACATCTGGCACCTGGTATGGTTTTGAGTGATTCAGTCCAGCCTTCTCTAACAGGACGCTCACTTTTGTGATTGCTTCAGTCTTGGTTTCTGCAGCTGTACCCTCATTGTCTGCAGTTAGACACAACGAAATTCTTTCTCATCCAGTGAATTTGTGTTCTTTCTATTAGATCTATATTTTAATTGAGCTTGCTATTCCACCTATTTTAGGAAACAGTCCACCAAAACCCCTGACATTTACCCTAAACAAATGTCCATTACTATACTCCATGAAATTCGGCACATTGGAATATATATGAGTTTGCCAGCTTTCAAGACAAAAATTAGATTAATTCCTGTAGTTTTCTTACTCTCTGTATAGAAATTAGATTTCCCTGTGATTTCTTAATGCTTCATACCCAGATTAGAGACTCAACTGTTAGATTCAAGATTTATTTTTTTTTTAATACTCAGGTGTCAGGAAATTATTGGATGAGTTTGACTGAAACTGGGTTAGATATTTTATGAAAATTTATTTCAGTGAGTTCTTTGGAGATCAGGGAATGCACTCATATATGGGTACCCCCCTTTGGGTACAGTTTCAACACTTTATTATAGCTCAAATACTAGAATCATAAAGAGAAAGGTATAATGGAAACTAAATGCTTATAGCTCAGTCACTAAAATCATAGAAAGAAAGGTATATGACAAGGAATGCCAAGTAACTCTGTTGATCAAAGAGCAGGTTATAGTCATCCTATCCAACTGACCAGCAAAACTCCTGAGCTGCGTAGATGGCAGGGCTGGCCAGCAGCCGTCTTTTTAGGTAGACGTTCCCACTTAGAACGGCACCAACATGGTGGTCTTACCTGGTGCTGCTCCAACCAGTCACATAGGCTGTCAGCATACATGGTTTTAGAGTTCTGTGATGTATGGCTGGGATGTCTCAGAAGGCCAAATGCAGGAGAATGGAGCTCCTCCTTTATTCTAGAATCTGTTACATACCATCTTTCCCTACTGCTCATGATCATACTTGCAAGCCGTTTCCCCTGGATCTTATCTCTCAGGAACCTTGTGATTATTGGCCTGTTGTAACTTCTGATCAAAAACATACTAACTCTTCCTTGTTACAAAATTAAATTAGTATTTATTTAAAAAACAATAACAACAGCAACATCTCAATGTTTATTTCAACCTGCTTATGATACACAAACCATCATCTTATGTGTCACATATAATAACAGAATTACGTGTATGCTACATATGTATAGATAAATAAATACACATCTAATATTATATATATATACACACACATATAATTATATAACAGAACTAATACAAAATTATTACTGTGGAACTAAGTCTATAACTAGTGACAAATGGTAATCAACTCCAGACCTATCAGATCTAATACTCAGAAAGTCTATACAGTATTTTGCTATATAGAGATGCCCTGGTATTTAGATTCTGCTTCAAACTAACCCTACTTTTAAATGGCCAATTTAACCTAGCTCAGCATGAATGTGCTAATTTGCCTTTTCAAAGGCCAATAACTGTCAACTAGTTCAAAACAGTAGTATAACTTTACAAGGCTGAACTCCATATGACCTTATTGTAGACATATGGTCACAATAATAAAAAAATTAAATATTAAAAAGAAAGTAGTTTTAAGATGCAGCTGTTTCTCTTCAGCCTTTTCCAGTCAGTAATTCCCACCACCACCACCAATTTGCAGCATGTTAAATCTCATTAATAAACCATAAGCATAATGTTAACTTGGCATTCTTGTCTCCTCTAGAAAGCTTGAAAATTAGGAGAAAAAATTGCTTCAAACTAAAGCAAAAGCTTTTCAGCTGGCACGGTATAAAAACATGCCACGTTTTGTGGCAAGATCCCAATGGACAGATCTTTTGGGAGTGTTTAAGGTATGTTCATTTGCCTTAAAAATGTATCTAAAAGATTAATTTGTCATAATTTTATTCTTGAGCACAGTGGTTTAAACAAGGGTATGACTTTTACATATATTTTCTTTGTCACGTTTCTTTTCTAACTGATATTTCCTTTCTAAATGTTGCAGAAGGTGCATCACAGGTAGAAACATGCCATTAAGTATCACAGATTGTACATAAATTGACTTCCTGGAAGGGAGGCTGAGATGTTATTAATACTCTGTGTCTTCCATCAAGTGTATACGTGCAAGCTCTAAGAACTCTGTCAAGAGTGCCAAAAATCTTTGTCATTATATCTTTAAAGTTGCAATAGCAGTCTATTGCATAACGGAATCTGTAGAGCTGTAGCTTCAGTTGCAAAGATAAAGGCATTCTCTGACCTTTAAAATAATACCCTCGATCAATGCTGCCCTTGTACAGAAACTTCTTTTTATCACTTAGCAAGATATTTATTATATTTAATTCCTTATTTGTGATCTGATCTAGTTTCTTCATTCCTGAAGGAGGTAAAGGGTCCTCAGGTGGAAATCACACTGTGTGTCATTCTAACTGCCTGGTTGAAAAATAGAATTCCTTTCTGTCTCTCTTTCCCAGTTATCACTTCTCAGAGTTCTATATAGTTTATAGAAGATGGATAGAAAGTAAACACATTCAAATTCATTCAGTTTCCTCCTTCAGGAAGCAACGAAGCAATGAAAGTGTAGGGGAAAATCTCAAGATTGATTTTTTTTATCTTGGTTTTTTTTCACCCCTTCAGATCATTATCCTCAGTATGCAAGCTGTTTAGTCTTTTCATCTGTTACTTTACTCTCCATACAAAAATACTTTCCAGCATACTTTACTCTCCAGGCAAAAACATGCCTATTGCAGTTCATAAAGGAGAACATCTCTCAGATGAAATGCAATCATCACAGCATATGATAATGGCATTCTTTGTCAATTCAGAATATAAATAACTTTGATAGATTGCATATGATTACTAAGATGATCTATCGGAATCTGTTTTTTCAAGTGAGGGAAAGGGACTGGCTATATTCCTAAACCACAGAATATCCAACCTTGCTTGACCACTGCAAACAAAAATAAACTGACATACTTCAGTAAGAACTTGAAATCATGAGAATGAGACCTGCAGCTCTTTTGCTCACTCATCAGGTATTAATTCTCATAGAACCATAGAATGGTCTGGGCTGGAAGTGACCTCCAAAGGTCATCTAGTCCAACCCCCTCTTCACTCAGCAGGCACATCCTCAACTACATCAGGTTGCCCTGTAGAGCCTCACTTTGAATATATCCAGGGATGGGGCTCCAAACACCTCCCTGGGCAACCTGTTCCAGTGTTATCCCATCCTCATAGTAAAGAACTTGTTCTTCACACAATCTAAATCTGCTATTCTCCAGTTTGAAGCCATTGTCCCTTGTCCTATCACTGTTTTTGTAAACAGTCTCTCTCCAGCCTTCTTCTAACCCCCTTAAGGTATTGGAAGGCTTCTATTAGGTCTACTCAGATGTTCCTCTTTTCCAGGCTGAACACCCATAGCTCCCCCAGCCTGTCCTCAAGGCACATGTGCTCCAATCCCCTGATAATTTTCATGGCCCTCCTCTGGACCTGCTCCATCAGGTCAATGTCCTTTCTGTATTGAGGTCTCCAGACTCAGATGCAGTACTGTAGGTGAGGCGTCCCCAGAGCAGAGCAAATGCAACCTTTGATGCAGCCCAGCATGTTGCTTGCCTTCTGGGCTGTAACCTCACACTGTCTGCTCATGCCCAGCTTCTCCTCCATCAGCACCCTCAAGTCCTTTTCCTTGGGGGTTGCTTTTATCACCTCCACCCCCAATGTCTGTACTGATAATGAGCACTGTTCCAGCCCAGGGGCAGAACCCACCTCTGTAATTTATTCAGGTCCCCCTGGATGGCATCCCAGCCCTCTGCAGTATGAGCATCACTGAGCTTGGTGTCACCTGCTGAATTGATTGTGGGCGATTGAAGAGGCAGAAATTATAAATTATGTAGCTTTTATAATTTCCAAAAACCCCACCCACAATCTATGTGTAAATTGTTTTAAGTTTGGGTTCTAATTCGTTTGGGAAAAGTCTTCACAAGGATGCCTTTTCAGGTAATTCAGGAAAAAAATCAGAAAATTTGGAAAGGTTTGGACATGAAACAGCTTTGCCCTACTTACAAACGAGCGACAGCCTCCTTCACGGCAATGTCTGGGGTCCAGTGCCTGCCAAAGTCCAAGATCACTGCAGGCATGGCTTTCATGAAGCCATGATCATGAAGAAAGTCAGGGGAAAGCCGGGGCGCTCTGTGGTATTCCCACGAATGGCTGCAGGTTACCGTTAGAGGCAGGTCCTGCAGCAAGAAGTCAGGATGCTCCTCAAAGTCTGGCTCAAGGTCCCTGCAAGGTTTGTGCAAGGTCTGTGCAAGGTCTGTCTCCAGGTCTGTGTTGAGGTCTGTTCAGGTCCGAGTGCAGGTCCCAGTCCAGGTCTCAGTGTAGGTCCGTGCAAGGGTCCCCCTCCAATCTGTCCAGTTGCCATATATATACTGGGGTGATTTGTTCCCTCCCTGTTCAAGCCCACGGAGGGTGGGAGAAGGCACTTCACACCTATTCCAAACCTCCGGTGACAGAGGTGGGGAGGGAGGAAGACCGTTTCCTGCCCCATTCACACCTTCAGTGGGGCAGTGGACTTGGGTGTGCCCTGCCACCGTTCGCACCCCATTGAAACCTCCGGTGGGGCAGTGCCCTGCCCTGTCACACCTGCAAACTTGCTGATGGTGCACTCAATCCCACTGTCTATATCCTTCTACCTGATTTATGCTTCTACTCCAAACGATAGAACTATGTCTAATATGGGCACTGATGAGACCTCATCCTACACAACTACACGCACCACTTAACTGGATATAACAGTTTAAACTGTAAAAAGTTTCTATAATTATTTTCTAGCCTAAATAAAATTGTTTCTGGAAGATAAAAGCAAATTTAACATTATAATTACTGTTGTATCAAATATTTTTTGAGTATGAGTGATAAAGAAAAACTTCTGTTTCAAATTTTAGATGTTTGTGTCTAATGGAAAAATAAACAGGGGGAAAGGAAAATGTGAAGGAATAAAACATTGTGTTAGCACTGAAAGTATCCGGTAATCATTTGTCACAGTGAAGTAGCACACAGTTCTAAACATTTCCAGATATTTTCTGAGATTCATTTTGTGTGTACTGAATCCTAGTAGCCAAAAAAAAAAAGTTGTCACTGTACAAAATTAGACAATGACCAGCAATGTTTGTAAGGTCTCAAAACTCTAAACTGTGGTTTGTGTTTTCGGTCAGATGAAGACTTAAACTGAAAGCAACATCAACACAAAGATCAGCCAACCAATGGCTGCCTAGTCGTGTCTGCTGCTGTAAAATCTGCTTTATATTCATCAATATATTTGTATGTCTAAGTTTCACTAAAACTCAAACTTTCATAAATTAGAAAGTATTTTTTCTGTAGAAACTGGTACTCTTACTCTAAAGTTTTCAGTTCCATTTCTGGTGAAGAAGACAAGAATATTCCACTGATATATGCCCAAAGTACATTTTCATGCCCTTTACTCTAGGTTCCAAACTCAAGGCCCATTAAATCTATTGATTATTAAGGTTAAGATTATTCATGAAAGGTAACAGAAAAAAAAACAAAAAACAAAAACCAAACACCCAAGCTGTCAATAGAAGCACACAGTCCAGTTGAACATTCCTCAATATAAATATGAATTTAAATTCACAGTTTCATAAACACTATTTTTGCAAAATGTTTTCACATGAAACGTACAGAAGTGTAGCAACCACAGCAGTCTGGAAGCCCAGTAATATTGGGGTGGTAGACACGTATACATTATTTAAGAAGGAGAAACAGTAAGACCAAGTGCAAGGTCCTGCATCTGGGCTGTGGCAAGTCCAAGCACTGATATAGGCTGGGCAGTGACTGTTTAGAGAGCAGCCCTGAAGAAAAGGACTTGGGGGTGCTGGGGCAGTAGAAGCTGAATATGAGCAGTCAATGTGCACTTGCAGCACAGAAAGCCAACTGTATTCTGGGCTGCATCAACAGAAATGTGGCCAGCAGTTCTAGGGAGGTGATTGTCCCACTCTATTTAACCCTGGTAGGGCGCCATCTGAAGTGCTGCATCCACTTCTGGAGTCCCTGTTACAAAAAGGATATGGATGCATTGGAACTTGTCCAGAGAAGGGCCACATGGATGCTCAGAGGGCTGAAGCTCCTCTGCTATGGAGCCAGACTGAGAGAGTTGGGGCTGTTCAGTCTGCAGCAGAGAAGGCTCCTAGGAGACTTTATTGTGGCCTTCCAGTATCTGATGAGGCCTACAGAAAAGCTGTTGAGGGACTTTTTAGAATGTTGGGTAGTGATAGGACTCGAAGGAATGGAGCAAAACTAGAAGTGGGTAGATTCATATTGGATGAAGAAGTTGTTCACTATGAGGTTGGTGAGACACTGGAACAGGTTGTCCAGGGAGGTGGTAGAGGCCCCATCCCTGGAAGCTTTTAAGGCCAGGCTGGACGTGGCTCTGAGCAGCCTCATCTTGTATGAGGTGTCCCTGCTCATGGCAAGACTTAGATGATCCTTGGGTCCCTTCCAGCCCTGATAATTCTATGATTCTATGATTACAATTCTATGAAAATTGCTATAAATTATTGTAATAGGCCAATTATTGTAGAATTTCTGTTACTGGATGTTCGATATTAGGCAGAGACATCAGAAATGTCATAAGCACAGTTGAGTCTAAGGATGAGACAGGTGACCTTTTAAAGTCACTTTTGTATCTATAATTCTACCTTAGTCTTACTAAAAATAAAATTTTCACATGGTTTGGGATGACAATTTTTTTTTTTTGAGTTATACTTTTAGGCACCGCTGACTTCAGAATTATATTTCAGGTCCTGTTTCATTTGCCCTCTCAAAAAAATTGACCTTGGCGCTAATCACATTGTCACCATTCAATGTCACAGAATCATGGAAGCACAGAATGTCAGGGAATGTTAGGACCTTGAAAGATCATTTAGTCCAATCCCCCTGACAAAGCAGGATCATCTGGAGCAGGTCACACAGGAATACATACAGGAGGGTTTTGATGGTCTCCAGGGAAGCAGACTCCACAGCCTCCATGGGTAGCCTATTCCAGGACTATGTTACTCTCACAGTGAAAATGTGTTTCCTTATGTCCATGTGGAACTTTCTTTTCTCAGCTTTCACCTATAGCCCCTTGTCCTATCATTGGACATAACTGAGCAGAGCCTGGATCCATTCTCCCAACACTTACCCTTCGCATTTTTATCAAAATGAATGAAGTCTCCCCTCAGTCTCTTCTCCAAGCTAAAGAGCCCCAACTCCCTCAGCCTTTTCTAGTAATAAAGATGTGTCTTCAGCATCTTTGTGGCTTCACACTGAACACTCTCAAGCAGTTTCTTGAGGTATTTCTTGAACTGAAAGACCCTGAACTCGACACAATATTCCAGATGTGGCCTCACCAGAGCAGAGTAGAACTTCTCTCGACCTACTAACCACAGCCCTTTTAATACACCCTAGGATGTCATTGGCCTTCTTGATCATAGGGGCACATTGCTGGCTCATGATTATCCTTCTGACCACTAAGACTTCTGGGTTCCATGGACCACTATTGGATATGGACAATAGCCACTCTCAAAAGTTTAGTTGAGTATCAGCTTTATCTGGCCCAGAAGTTTCTCAGCTGTATCGTATGAAGTACAGGAGGCTAAAATTCTGAGGAAAAAATTGGTAGAATCATGGAATTTATGGAGGTTTGTTCATAAATATCACTTATCATATGCCTTAAGGTTTCCTTGAGCTTTTTCCTTTTAAGATCAAAGAGAGTGTTTTCACGTAAAACATATTATGTTCAACATATGTCTAAAATTGAGAGACCCAGACATAACAAAGTATGGGAGGTCTGGGAGATCTGGGAGCCTTATCACTCAGGTGTCATCTTTCATCTGTATTCCACAAGGTCTCCGATATTCTTACATAGTCTCTTGTTTTCTGCATTTGTATCACACTCTGAATTACAAAGAATTATTTGTCTCCTCTGTAAGATTTTTGTTAGTTTGCTTGGGTTTGTTCTGTTTTGGTTTGGTTTTATGTGGCTAATTATTTGAATAATTATAATATATAGCTTTTTCTTGTATCACTTATCTTAGATCATTTCAGAAGTCAATTCTTACCTGCAACAATGCTCACAGAAATAAATCTTCAAAACTGCACACTCAGCCACTTTAGCTAGCATTTTTTTTACACACATAGGGGGTTCCTTATACTACATGGGGCGTAGAAAGTTAATTATTAAGACAGGACAGAGACAGTATTCCTAAAGTCCTTAACTGGAACTTTGACACAGAAACAATTAATTGACTTGGTCAGGGCTCTGGCTGCACTATTTCAGCTTGTCTCAATCATCCACACATACTTTTTTCTGTGACTGAAGGAGAAACCTTAACAAGTCTTTATCCTGTTAGTAAATCCTAGATATCTTAGATAAGCCTTGTTTTCTTTCTTTTTTTTTTTTCTTTTCTGCTGGAAAAAAACAGATTTGTAGTCTAAAAAACATTCCAAATGTTCTAAAATCTTCATGTCATGTTTACCTGTTGCTTTGTTGTAGTAATTTCAACTTGTTTGGAAATGTAGATCTCAGTAGGACCCCCAGTCCCCTCCACCTGTAGCAGTTACTTTTGCCAAAGTGTCCTAGAATAAAGCCATGTACCTAGTGGAAACTAGAAGAACTAATAAACACAAATGTTGAAAACAAGCTCTAAACATAATTATTAATAGTGGATACTGAAAATATGAGTGTACAACTTTTTGTGAGAGAGGCAAATAAGAGGAAAAGGCTGAGTCTGCTGAGGTTAAATGAGTTACATGAGAAGTACTCATTTGGTTCTTGAGACATACTTTTAGAGTTAAGTGATTTAAAAAGCAAAGTGCACCTGAAATTCCTTTGGTCATTTTCATATCAATCATGCAACATGATTGGAAGTTGGAAGGGAAAGTCATCTACTCCAACCTCCCAAACATGGGTAGGGACAACTCTTAACTAGATTCAGCTGCCCAAAGCCTCATCCAGTCTGGCCTTGAACACCCACAGAGAAGAGGTATCCACAACCTCCTTAGATAACCTATTCAAGTCTTACAATTCTCATAATGAAGAACTTCTTCCTAAGATCCAGTCCAAACCTGCTCTCCCTCAACTTCAAACCTTTTCTCCTTGTCCTATTTCTAGAAACCCTTAGAAAAGTCCCTCTGCAGCCTTCCTGTAGGATCCCTTCTGGTATTGGAAGGCAGCTCTAAGGTTCCCCCAGGGTCTTCTCTTCCCCAGACTGAACAACACCAGCTCTCTCTGTCTATCGTCATAGAAGTTTTCCAGTCCTTGGATCTTTATGGCACTCCTGTGGACTCGCTCCAACAGCTCTATGTCCTTCTAATGATGGGAACACCAGGAATGGATATAGTATTCGAGGTGGAGTCTCACTAGAGCAGACTAAAGGGGCAAAACTCCCTCTCTTACCCTGCTGGCCACACTCCTCTTGATACAGCCTGGCATAAAATTTGCCTTCTGGGCATTCAATACATATGCAGCTCAGAAAGTTGCTAAGATAGGAAGCATATATGTTTGAAATTAATATGGCAAATTTGTTCAGTTTCACAAAATATTTAACACTGTCTCACTGTTTAGTTTATTCATCCAGGTGATCAATGTTCTATAAAATGATCTTTGGTAGCTGATTTTTTTTTTCCATTTTGCTATAGCTCAGGAAGGATTTATTTTCCCTGTATATAGAAAAGGAAAAGGTGCTTCTCTGTATAGAAGTGTGAACATGCTAGCACATGTCACAAAGCACTAAAAAAACCACAAAATGTCTGGCAAAGATACTAACAAGAGAGAAAAATAATTTCAACACAGAGCTACCTTTAAAAATACTAGTTGCTTTGTTATGTATACACAGGATCCTATAGTTTTTACAATTTAAGTAGTAACTGGAGGAACAGAAGTTAAAAATGAATGTGATATATATTATTCAAGTTCTTACTTTTTAGTGATCATGGGACAAGTAGTCTCCAGAGGGCAATGTAGCTCTCTCTTTGTTATGATTATAATGATTTCATTAAGACCTTTTTAGTGCTGCAATGGCTGGAACTAACACAAACCACAAAGCAGAGGTTGGAGTGATAATTTTCTTTCAGCAGTATTTTGAAGAAACTGAAGAGTTTTCGAACAAAAGTAGTATGGGCAAATTTAGAAGGAAATTACTTTTGAGAAAAAGGGGTATCTCTAAATACATATTGCATTTATTAAACCATAGGAAGGAAATCACCATAAATATGATGAGAAACTCATTGATTTGTGTTTAGCAAGAAAGCTAGTTCTTTCCAACTTCATGTTACCTAACAAACACAAACTCACCAGATGGTGAATCAGAAAATCACATTAATTATACTCCAACAAACTCCAACATTGAACAGTCATATCAAGCACAACCACAATGTTAACATTGCCAAATTGAAAACAAACCCCAAATTAGAAAATTCAAGATGAACTGAGAATCTATGAGACAGAGAAGCATAGACTAGAATGGAAGGAAAAGGAGCTGCACAATGGAATTCAAGCTTCAGTACTTCAAGCCAAAGACAAGGAAGCTAGCCAGAAGAAAGCATGAGAGTACTGAGAAAAATAAATATTAAAAAGTTAAGTACGCCTTGTAGTGTGAAACCTATAAATGGCTGAAAGAGATATAGGATGGTAGCTGGAAATGTGAAATAATCCTGAAATTTCTCATTTATTTCAAAAGCTCAGAATAAATCATAAATTATCTACTAAAACACATATGAGTAATGCCTCAGACAACCCTGTTCATTTTTAGTGTAGGTATCTAAAGGTAGGTTAGGTGAATTTACAAAGTCCAGGAGTTTTGTTTGTTTGTTTGTTTTTCTTCATCAGAGGAAAATTGTTCTCAACAAAACCTGGATCTCAAATATTTCTTTCAGCAGGTGATTTTCACCATGCTCAACAAAAAGTTTGTGTAACTGGGTGCATACTTTGGCTGTCCTGTGACAATACCAAGTGAAAACCAAATGTTTTGGAGGAATGAGTATGGACACCAGCAAAGAAGAGAGGAAAACAGCCCAAAATACTATTTGAGAGTACAGAGTACATGGTACTAGTATCAATAACTATGTACAGAACACAGTTTAATGCAGCTGAAGATATTATTCACCTACTATTGACAAGAATTTTGTGCATTGTCCTCTTGTACAATAATCTTATTTTGTACTATAGCATATATTAAAGATATCGTTAAGTAAAAGATAGGTCTAAAAATTAATCCTTGCATCACCCCCCAGATTTCACAGGCTTTTTCCGTCATTCACTTATTTAACCAATGTCCTTCAATTTTAAAACTGTGAACTGAAATATCCATGTGAAATTTTCTAAATAAGGTTAGAGGGACAAATTTTTTTAAAACGTCATAGAGTCATAGAATCACTGAATGGGCTGGGCTGGAAGAGACTTCCAAAGGTCATCTTGTCCAACTCCTCTGCAGAAAGCAAGGACAGCTTCCATGACATCAAGTTGCCCAGAGACATGTCAAGCCTGTCCAGGAAAGAAAAATAGATCAAACAGAAGAAAGAGAAATTATTCTAAATATTAGAATAATTTATTGAGAAATTATTTTTCCTCTGTCTTTTTTTGTAGTCACATTCTGATCTTGATCCAGACTTTTAAAGTCTTCTAAAGTAGTAAGTAACTTGAATGATATTGGATTTTTGGATAGTAATTTTAACGGACTGCTTATCAAAATCCATTAAAATATTTGAACTACTAAGCCGAAATCAATAATTAAACATGATCATGTAACAAGCTACATAATGTCAAAATCATGTTTGTGGTTATTATTGGAACTTATCTTTCCATCACTAATTTAAGACCACCATGGTACTAATCCAAGAATTGTGATTCATCAGATCATAAACGTCTGTTACATAGAAATACGGAATCACAGAGGTGTCAGAGTAGGAAGGGACCTCAAAGATCATCCAGTTCCAACCCTCCTGCTATGGGCAGGGATACCTCACAGTAGAGCAGGTTGCTCAGAGCCACATCCAGCCTGGCCTTAAAAATCTCCAGGAATGGGGCTTCTACCACCTCCCTGGGCAACCTGTTCCAGTGTCTCGCTATCCTCGTGGTGAACAACTTCCTCCTAACATCCAATATGAATTTACCCACTTCTAGTTTGTTCCATTCCCCCCACTCCTATCACTACCTGACATTCTAAAATGACCATCAACAGCTTTCTTGTAGGCCCCTTCAGATACTGGAAGGTCATAAGAAGATCTTCTGAGAGCCTTCTCTTCGCCAGACTGAATAATCCCATCTCTCTCAGCCTGTCCTCATAGGAGAGCCCCCTGATCATCCTTGTGGCCCTTCTCTGAACATGTTCCCGCATGTTCATATCCTTCTTGTAGTAGGAGCTCCAGAATTGGATGAAGTGCTCCAGGTGGACTCTCACGTTAATTATCCTTAATGAAGTCAGAACATGTCACCTACACATCTCTGCCTTACTATCTTTGTATTGTCCAGACTCTAGAGCAAAAAGAAAAGATGCAGCGTCCATCAAGGAATGCCATAAAGAACTTATTTTTTAAATTGCATTCTGCCTCTGATGAACCTACATTAAGCGAAAGCTAATTGTAGTCTGTAAAATTTATCTACACAACTAGCAAGACATTGGAAGTTGAGAGTCTGTCAGGCTGCACAGACAAACTGTTTTCTCTACCATTTGCAAAACAGAGATAGTATAAGTGAGAAAAGAATAAAAATACTCAGGCAAAATTGCTCCATTTTAGGCATAGAACATCAGAGAGCACATATTTTACTATAACCTTTTTTTCCTATACCATAAGCTCCAATTTTTTTTCCTTCTACAAGGCGTTCTATTTCTTCAAAGATCAGAAAATTTATTATCCCACCAAACCTCTTATCCTTTCCTGATTGTTGGTATTGTTCCAACCTGTTCACAGGAAATGTATCAGATTATAATTCACAGTTTGCTCAAGCTCTTTCACCTACACAAAGTTGTCAAAGCATGATCTGAACCACACATCTTGAGAAAATTTTCATTCTTCATTTACACATATAATTGGTACTTCACTTCTTGCAACCATCAGGCTCATTTCAGAAATGAGATCTTTAAGGTAGTTTCAAATAACTTAGTTTGCCATGTTCAGGCAATCTATAACCATATTGGTGCTTAGTGGCGTGGTTTAGTTGATTAGTGTTGGGTAATAGGTTGGTCTTTTCCAACCTGAGTTAATTCTGTGATTCTGTATTTCCCAGAAGATGAGTCAGGGTTTAAATAAAAGCATCAACTGAAGAATTTTACCTATGTTATAATATACCCAGAAAATCTAACTCAAAGTTCTATTTTTTTTTATTTTTTTTTTTCAGTCAAAAATGAGGATAAATTCATCAGGCATGTTGATTTCAATTACAGGTGGCACAGAATATCCTGACAGTTTGAAGAATATATGTCAGTTAGCATGAGAAAGTAAGTTCATATGGTTGAAATCAGAGGGCTGAAAGAAGAAATGCAAGACAAATTCATGTAAAATCTACATTTCTGTTTTATATCAACCTAGCTAATATTTTCTTAATGGTTGTCCTTCATAATTGTGTCAATTATTCTCAGACATTAGTCAAAAAGCCTTTAAGTGCATGTTTGTTTCTCTTTAGTTCATGACAGGAAATGCAAATAGGTAGCTTGGCTAAATAATGTCTGGAAAATCAGGTTTAATGCTTCAGTTTTTAATGTATGATTAAATTTTATTCTTGGAATTTTTTTTTTTTTTTTGCTAGTTCTAAACCATTTTCTTTAAAAAGAATTCTGATGTTGGCTACTGAGTTCAATATTGCTGAGCAGGCCCTGAGGTGTTAATTGTTGTTTGTCCCAGTTCCATAAGGAAGGATCTTTGTTCCCTCTGAATAAAGTCCTCTGGAAATTGTAGTTGGCTAATGTCACTCCTGTCCCTACCTGTGTGTTACACAAAGTACTGAGTTTCGCCATAAGAACTGACTTTCAGTAGTTGATAAATTGATGTTCACTCATACAATTTAAAAATCACTTGCCATTTTATTAGTAACTGTTCTCAACTGTTTTGTTAATAATTCCACATTTTGTCAATAACTCCATACAGGGCATAGAGCAGTCATCGCTTCACATTGCCAGCACATGGGAGTGAAGCTTGGGCACTGCTATGCTTTGTATATTTAACACTTCAATTGTTGTGCCTCCTATCTAATCAGCTAGGTTTTAAAGGGTGACACACAGTCACTATGAAAGAGTGAGTTTTATCTTCCAGCTGGCTTATCCTCCCACTACTTATCCTCTAGTTAGCCCTTGCTCTTTTTTTCTGTATCTATCCCTTTGAAAGATTTAGAGAAAATACTTCAAAGTGTTGTTTTTCAAAGATATGGTACTTAAGATAAACTCTCATCCAGTCTGACCCTCTCCTCTTATTTCCTATCTCACAAACATTCGCTTTCAGCTTTCTCTTCTCTGCTGCTGTTACATCTAGTGGCCAAAACTTGTGCTCATTTCTCATATGGCAATCAAAATATATTTTAAAAAAAAGTCACATCTCTGTATTTGTCCCTGTTTGCCAGCACAGATTGTCTTGCCTTTTCAACAGGTTCAAAGGGTTCTTTGCAGCAAATATGTGAGGTAGTCCAGTCATAAAGTACAAAAGTAGTGTAAAAATAGTCTACTAATTGTCATATAGTGTTTTGATATCAAAGTATAATATACATCATGGGAAGTTTCATACCAAATGCAAACTTCATCAGGTGAGGCTAAGTGCTTTACAGTTAACCATTCAGCACTATTTTCAGAGATCATATCTTTGTTATATTAAAAAACACCAACAGCACAAACAACCTTCCTCACAAGAACAGTTGCCAAGCGTTTTGGCTAATAAATGATGCAATGACAAAACTTTCCTTCACCTTTGGCTTTTTCCCTTTCTCCTTGGAAGTGGACTGCTACTTAAATGATACTTGATGAAGGATTTATGTCAGCTGGGGCAGATCTTTGCCACGGATAAGCTGTTCTGAAAAGTGCCCGATTAGATGTGTTGCCTTCTGTAATGACTTGATGTTATGCAAAACAAATAGGTCATGTTGCCCCTAGAATCCACTTGAAATTGGCACTGTGTCATCATTGCCACCTGCTCATTCACTGTTGGGACAGAAGAAGATAATGTGTTCAGGTAAAGGGATGTCTAGCATCTCAACTGTTGATACAGTGACAGAGGTAAAGGGGAATGAAGACTCACCATAAAGTATCCCAGAGGGTAGATCCCCTGCAGCTGCCAGCAGCAACCAGCCATTCCATTTTGCATTACTTCATAGAGCTGCAATAGTGACTGTGTACTCTTCCAGGTGATGTATTTGAATATTAGTGGGCATTAGTGCTGTAAAGCGTTAATTTCAGCTAGTCACCTGCAAACTTTCAGGTCATACTGCCAAAGACTCTGATACCTTGACTTAGTAGTGACAAGAGACATTTAAGGGCATGAAGCAATGGCAGCAAAACCATTGTAATTTTAATAAAATTTACAGCCTGGTATAATTTATGTTGTGTGCTCTTGGGTATACTTACTCATGCTAGGGTATATAAAAAAAAAAAAAGGTAAAAAAAAAAAAAA
>VWZI01011181.1:0-77148 GCA_013396835.1 Psilopogon haemacephalus | reverse complement strand
AAAAAAAAGCAGAAATAAACTCTGTCGTGGAGATAAGATTCTAAAAAAGAAGTGCTGCCTTTAAAAACATCATTCCTTCTGGGATTTGCTTTTCTTTAAGGAACCGCATTATGATACAAATAAATTGCTGCAATTATGACTCCGATTCAGAAAAGTACTTTGGCACATATTTAACTTAAGCATGAACTTGGCATGGATACTCCTGCATGCTGGCTTGTGATAATATTGCTGTAACCAAAGATAGAAACATGACACTTTTTATTCATTACATAGCAAGAGTAAAACTTTCAGCTCAACAAAATAAGTCACCTTTTGGCAAGTATGTGCTCAGTATAATAACGTTCACTGTGCAGCTGAGTTCACAACATTGCTTTCTCCAGTTCTTCCTTCACTTATCTTGATATAGTCCTGCTGCACTACTGAGTATTAACTAGGTTTATCAAATGGACACTAGCAATTACAGGTGGCCTTGAAAGGAAAAAATAAAATAAATCAATCTATTTAAGGAAGTAAGACGATGAAAACTTAAAACACTACTCATACCCAAGACTAAATATATATATATTTAAGAAGGATATTGACTAGGAGCAATGTAATATGGCAAGGTTAGAAAATTCTGTGAAAGATTGAAATTTAATTTATTTGAGAGTTCATAGATGAACTCTAAAGTATTTGAACCTCCTGTCCAGTGACTAGAAATAAATATTTTCTCAAAGTCCAGCAGACTTATCTAGTTTCTATCATTTTAGGACAAAAAAGAATCCCTACAACTGTATCTCAAACGAAGACCCTTTCAATGTTTCATGTGTTTGATCATAAGGCATAGATATCCAGCTTCATCCTTACCCACTCTTGGCCACTGTTGTTTGAAAGAACAGATTGTGTTTGCTTTCTTCCTGCTGCCAAGGTTCAGTCCTGCAAGAACTGTCATGCAGAGAAGGAACCACAGAAATCTCAGGGCTTTTTTTCCTCTTTTTTTCTCAAACAACTAAGTAATTTCTTCTTACATCAAAGAACTTGGGAGAAGTCATTTGGGCGAAGTAAGTGAAAATAAACTCAGTATTGCTGAGTTCCTTGCTTAGGAATCTTTAGAAAGGGAAGGCGTTCTCACTGCAGAATCAATGGAGTAAATGTCTATAAACATTTCTGTAATTTTGTTGATACTTTGAAGGCACAGTAAATGTTCACAAAGGAAACAACACACACACACAAAAAAAAAAATTAGGGTTAACTATCCAAAGTCTTTATAACTGCTTTAAGCTAAATCTCTTAAACTTTTTTTTCCTCAGTGATAGCTTTCTTATTATTGAAGAACGCTGCTTCCCCAGTGTGACATTTAAACTTTTGGATTTTGACAGCACTATGAGGTAAAGGTCTCCTCTACTCATTAATTCCCAATGTTCCACTCTGTGCTGTTATGTTTAAAGCTTAAGAATTAATGTGGCAGAGAAGTCCTAATAACAGCACAATGATTTATGGCCAAAGACTATCGAATAACTTCACATTTGAGTATACATTGGAATTTGAGAGAATCCTTATAAATAACATTGAAGAACAGAGAGAGTCCATAAATAAAAAGCGTAGAGGCTAGCAACATAAATGTCCTGAAATGTTTTGTGTGTGAGTTTGTAAAAGAAACAACATTCTTTAAACAGAATTCTGGATCAGAGTCTGATGATATAATCCTGTTTAATCCCATTACTTTTTAACACTGCGATTAATTTCCCTTCTTTTTTCATGTGCATGAGAAATAAATTTGATGTGAAGGACACATGTGGCATTATCTCACTTCCTGTTCCTGTGCCAAATATAGAAGTTGTTCTAATTAATGTTCCATGAATACTCTTTAACTGCTTGCTATAAAGGTCTAACTGGGCCTTTCATCTGTCACTTCTTTGCTGCTTTTTTGAGACAAGCAAGAAAACTTGTCATGTGCCTTTTTATATCTCACTGAGCTCTTATCAAATACTCAGCAAATTATTGATAAACTGGGAAGTATTGGAGTTTACTTGCCTTGAAACACCACTTCTGTAAACAGGAAGGCTTTAAAACCTGGCTTTGCAGAGGTTTGATTCCAGATTGTGAATCAGACATGGAATTTCAGATGTTTCTCAGCATTGTGAGTTATTCATCTCAGTGTTTTGGTCCATGAAATCTGCAATTAAAATCAAATGCTAAACAGATTTCTAGTCCTTTTATATGGTAAGTCAGGATTTTCGTTCCATTTAGATCAGTGTAGAAATACAACTGGGATCCATCAAAGCATAAATTTTATTTGGCTGAAAAGATTACATGTTGCAAATTAAGTGATAAAATGTTATTTATTTTTTTTTTGCATCTGGTGGCAAATAAAATGAAGTTGCTTTTTCTGCCTCAAGCCAAGACAAACCAGAATTCTTACTCATAATCATAATTTTCTTTTACTACTTGTGCTTTTCTTCCCTTTCACTCTTCTAAACCCCTGCAGTCTTCATTAACCTCCACATTTATGTTCCCAGAAAAGGTTGCAACATTTCCTTTACAAGACTTCAATATTTTCATTCTAGCTACTGCTGCAGATAAATTCCAGCAGTTGCTAGACAGGTTATATACTTATATCTGTGGAAACTGGTGAGGTTACAGTGCTTCCCAGAACTCCGACAATTCAGACTTTAGTTTTTGCTACCATTAGCTGTAGCGGGTTTGCAAACCAACACATTAGTTTTTCAGTACACCAATCAAACATTTTTTTTTCTCTTTTGGTTGGAATCAATAGTTAATTAAGGCCATTTTAGTCTTGTATTGCATGCATGTGTCTATAACTGTACCCAGGGCATGTCTTTTAGAGTCTTTTCAGTCTTATTTTTGGGTTGGTTGGTGGGTTGTTTTGGTGGGTTTTTTTCTTGTTTTTTGGGAGTTTCTGTGTCTTTTTTTTCTCCTTACCTTTGGTTTTGTGTGATGTCTTAGTAAGGTTTAATTTGGCTATTTTTTAGTCATTTTTTCTTTTATCATTTTTTTTTGGTTTATATACCATTAGCCTGCTTCCTCACTCTTTGCCAGTAAAGCTGCAGTATAGAGACACCTGCTGGGAAATCAATGAACAGAAACAAATCCAAATATCCATANTTTTTTTTATGGAAAACGTTGAATAACATTTTTCTTTGGTGTTTTTCATTACTTCAGAAACCTTATATCCATGGTTTTCACATCTTTCCATATATTTTCCCCTTTCAGTACCACGCAAAGAAAATCCAGGTGACTGACCCCAGGAGAAAGTGATTTCTTGTGCCAAGTTCTTTGCAGTAATGTTAGAAGTGTAATCATTTAGGTTAATCAATTGCTGGACCTTTTTATTCAATGTAGAGAACAACAAAACACATACAAATGAACAAAACCCAAAAAACATACGGAAAAAATAATAAGACAAAATATAAGCCAGGGAACATATCTGAAAAACGTACTATGTCCAATATGATCACAAAAATTGATAGTTAAAGTTATTGCTTCATTTAAGTCTTATACTGAAACTTTCTCTCACATTAGATTATAACCCCCCGCTAATAGGCATATTATTTAATAAAATTTTCATTAGCCAGAAAAGACAGGATAATATACTTGATTAATCACTATTTTATTATTGTCTAAAGATTTTATCTATAAAACATATGTTACATATCAAATACCTTCTTTGTTTAGACAAGGAATGGTAAATCTAATGGCAAACAGTAAGGGGTTTATTGTTTATACTTTTCTGTAGGTTCTGTCATAATTCACAGCTCCTACTTTGCTTTGAAAGTCTCCTGAGAATAAGTGCTGTTAACACATGCTCCAAAACATTTGCAATGATAGCTCCATGTGCTTATGAGTTAATACATTCTTATGGGGAAAAAATAATTCTAGAGGTCAATATTTTATGAACAGTTTCCTGCAAAAATATTTATTTTAAACAAGTCAATATAAAAACTTTTACACTTTTCTTCTTCTACTTTTAAAATTATTTATTTATTATTTTTTATTTTACAAAATTGTTATTTGGGAGCAAACAACAGTTTCCAAATGATTGCACTGGGGAATAAATTCACAAAGTACTTTTATGTTACAATGTTTTGTAGTACAGTTTTTTGCTTGAGGCATCTCACTATTGGTGGAAATGATGGCACCAAACCACATGGAGTTCAACAAGAACAAGTGCAAGGTTGTGCATCTCAACAGAAATAACAACAGGCACCAGTACAGGTTAGGGGCTGCCCTTCTGGAAAGCAGCTCCATGGAGAAAGTCCTTGCAGTGATGGTGGACAGCAAGTTCTGCATGGGCCAGGAATGTGCCATTGTGGCCAAGAGAGCCAATGCATCAGGAAAAGTGTGTCCAGATGGTCTAGAGGGGTTATTCTCCCCCTCTATTCTGTCCCAGTGAGACCACACCTGCAACACTGTGTCAAGTTTTGAGTTCCCTGATTCAAAGGAGACAGGGATTTGCTGGACAGTTCAATGGAGAGCTATGAGGATGACTGGAGGACTTGAGCATCTCCCCTATGAAGAGAATATGAGAACCCTGGAGAAGAAAAGACTGTGAAAGATCTGATCAACATCTATAAATATGCAAGGGGTGGGTGTCAAGTGGATGGAGCCAATCTATTTTTGGTGGTGCACAGCAATAACACAAGGAGCAATAGCTACAAACTTGAACATAGAAAGTTTCACCTCAATATGAAGAGAAACTTCTTTACAGTGAGGGTGACAGAGCACTGGAACAGGCTGTCCAGAGATATTGTGAAGTCGTCTTCCCTGGAGACATTCAAAACCTGCCCAGGTATGTTCCTGTCCATCCTGATGTAGTTTAATTTGCTTCAGCAAGAGAGATGATCTCAAGAGGTCCCTTCCAACCTCTGCCATTCTGTCATTCCACCAACAATCTGTGTGATAAACTCAAGTCAGGACCAGAACAACAAGAACAAAATTATTTCTTGCCCAACTTAGCATTTGTAAAAATAATACTTTCTGCTGTAAAGCAAGATGCTTTATCGTTACTTCTGGGGGTAATTTTCGACTTACTCAGTGAATACATAGCTATTATACAAATTTGATGTTCTGCTGGCCTCTGAAATGAATACATCTTGCTCCATAAAACCCACCTTGATTTAACCTTTGTTTTAAGAGTGCAAGGAGAGTTTTATTCTTGCCTGTATCAGATGCTATTTCATAAAGTTTGGATGGGTAACACTTTAGCATTAGTAGAACTCAGCTCCTTTTTTTTCCTCCTATAACCCAGCAGGGGTTTTGTTTTTGTTTAGCACATATGTAAAATGAAACATGAATATAAAACAATTCATGAAATAAGACAGTTCCTATGCTGGTGTGATTAAGAAGACCATAGAAGACATTATCCAAGCAATAGTAACATTTTAAAAGTGGTTTTAAAAGTGATTTTTAAAGTTATTTTAAATATATCCTTAATTCTCTTAACAAAGGTCAAATTTAAGCTCCCTGTTTTATGTTCTCTGACAGTGTTTGGGAGTTCATCTGATATTCATCTTGCCACAATGGAACTAGAGGCTAGGCAATAATATCTAAAAGCTGAGAGGGCAACAGATAATACCAATACTAGTGCCAATTCTAACATAACTCCTTCTCTGATTCCAGCACCACATTTCAAGTTTACTCTGAAATTAATTTAGTAATAATGATTCTGAGCATCCAGAAAGAGCCGGACATTCCTTTTGATTCAGCATCACTGATGGTGTGTCCTAATGAACACCCTGAATAAATTAGTGGAATAGACCTAGAGCATGTCATGCATCATGAAGAAGACCTCCCTTTCAATGTGGATATTTTAAAGTCTATTCTACTATGCTCTCATAAGTTTTTCTTACATATGCATGTAATGTTCTAGCAATCATACTAGCAGTCTCCTTAATTGCATAGTTCCAGGACTGCCTTCACATAACATAATGTAATTAGCACATTACTAAATTGAATTAATATTATTACATATAGCAATATAGAATGTTATTACACATAGCAATATTATTTACTATGTTCATATGCTACAGAATTATTTTTAATGTTTGTGTTATATTAATGTATGTTATGTTATAATAATAATTTTAAAATGTAAATTACATTAATTTTTGTTTTCAATTTACCAGACAAAATCTGAAAAGAGCTTAAGTATATCACAGAATCTACTGGGATGAGGCCCCAACCGTGCCCCTGGGCAACCTGTTCCAGTGTTCCACTACCCTCATTGTGCAGAACTTATTCCTAACATCCAATCTAGATCCACTTTTTATTTGAAGCCATTGCCTTACTAAAAAGAGTGTTGGATATTATTTTCAGCAAGACTAAGCTTGCAGGTTTTACCAACTCTCCACAATTAATTGTTTTGCTGTATCACAGCCCTGTAAAAATCCTTCCTGTAGAACAGGATTTGTGTGTATGTGTGCAGGCGTCTGTACATACACCAGTCCTTTGATGATGGAAATAGGAACTTAGTTTTCCTGGACTGCAAAAAGAGCACAAAGTGCAATATTCTCAACATTTTGAAATAGCTGATAGTAAAACTCCATGTTTATTTTGATCTGCAAGCAAGCACGTGCAATTTTAGTCAAGGTAATCTGGGTTTCCTAATGTGGGTAGTGACAGATCTACGTACATGTTTCTATGGCTTTAAGCACAGAAGTGCAGAAGCTGAACTAATTTAATATCTGACTTCAGTTTATCCATTTTATTTACTAGGAGAATGGATCATACACTTAAATATTTGCTTGAAATATAATACAACTAAAATATTTGCTGTGTATATATCACTGGGTTTCCATTTACAAAGGCATTAACAATTGTGGCCAATTCTTACTTTGAGGTAAAGCAATCTAGGCATGAGATTTTCAGCACAAAGGAGCAGTTAGAAATGAAGAATATGAGTGATTAAATGAAATAAACACTTATTTTACCTTTGCAGTTCTTGCAGTAAATAATATAGCACGTTAGAATTTTAATTGTGACTTTATGTGTTCTGAACCATACTGAAAGATCAGAATTTTAATTGTGACTTTATACCTGTCCTGGATCATTCTGACGGATTAGACTAGCTTTACTCTACATGTAACTATGTCCAGATGTATTTTTAAGCTCTTCCTTTAGAATAGTTTTGCAGGATCACCCTCTATTTACCTCTGCAATGTTTTCCATCCCTACTAAGCATAGCATCAGGCAACAAAGTCACTGGCACAAAATAGTTTGTTTCCCCAGTCTAACATATTGGAAAATCATAACTTATGCTTCTGCATTTGATTGGCCTTGAGTTAATATGTTGATTATAACACATTACCACAGACATAAAATATGTAAAGCTCTGCAATGAATGCTTTGCACATACCTCAAATTTCTATGAAATAACTCCTTAGAAGAGGAGAAAAAGCAACATTTTTCATTCTTATTAAAAGTTCCTTGTTCTGTTTTAATATCGCACCCAGGAAATCCCAAGACACAAAGTGAGATACAAGGTAGTATTCTGACTATAATCACTTTACCTACGTAATAACTGCATGGTAAGGATTAATGTTGGTTTCAGCTCACAGAGTCTCTGCCTACTAAGCTGCTGTTAAAGAATCAAGGAGAGACTGTGGGAACTGGGGCTCTTTAGCTTGGAGAGGAGGAGACTGAGGGAAAAATTCATTCGTGCTTATGAAGATGCAAAGGGGGTGGAGCCAGGCTCTGCTGGGTGATGCCCAATGACAGGTCAAGTAGCAAAGGGTGAAAACTGAGGCATAGGAAGTTCCATGAAAACATGAGGAAAGATTTTTTTCACTGTGAGGGTGACAGAACTCTGAAGCAGGCTTCCCAGGGTGGTTGTGGAGTCTCCCTCTCTGGAGATATTCAAGACATGCATGGATGCATTCCTGTGTGATCTCCACTTCATCCTCTTGGCACTCACCCTTTACATATTTACAAACATGAATGAGGTCACGCCTCAGGCTCATCCTCTCCAAGCTCAAGAGCCCCAGCTCCCTCAGTCTCTCCTCATAAGGAAGATGCTCCACTGCCTCAATCATTTCTGTGGCTCTAGTGAAACACTTTTGAGCATGTTAATTCTGCACACACTAGGCTTTCTGAGGTTTGCATAAGAAAATATGTTTAGGCTTGACTGGTGCTTTAAAGCTGTATTTGTATCTAACTTGTAACAGTCCAGCATAAAACCGATTTATTTTGCCATGGTTTAGGTTGCAGAGATTAGTTAGCAAACATCTTAATGCTGCAAAGAACATCTTTTGTCTGTCTTCCTGCAGCTATGCCATTCCTGTGCCATTAGTAACAGCATTCAATACACAACCCAAAATCTCACCTGACTGAGTCACAAAAGAAACAGCTGACATGGCATTTACATCTTCTAGTTAACCAGAAAGGCCTTTAACTTTGCTGGAGAAACATAAGAAAGCAGTTGAAATCACCTGTGGTATACAAGATCACAGAATCACCAAGGATGGAAAAGACTTTTGAGATCAAGTCTAGTCTACAACCTAACACCACCGCATCAGCTAAACTGCACCACTTCCAATCTTTTCTTAAAGACCTCCAGGGGTGGTGACTCCAACATTTCCCTGGGCAGTCCATTCCAGTGTCTAATCACCTTTCTTTGAGGAAGTGCTTCTTAGTATCCAACCTAAACCTTCCTGGCACAGCTTCAGGCCATGGCCTCTTGTCCTGTCACAAATTGCCTGGGAGAAGAGCCTGAGCCCCACCTGAATTTAGGTGGTTGTAGAGAGCAATCTGGTCCCCTCTAAGTCTCCTCTTCTCCAGGCTGAACAACCCCAGCTCCCTCAGCCTCTCCTCATAAGACATGGAAGAAAAAGATGAACTTATGGCCACTGATACAGCTGACTGTCTCAGAGGACAACTTGAATTCAAAGTTGTAACAACCCAAAGTAATTTCAGAAGCCTGAACCTTCAAGGCACACTCAATAGATAACAGTTGGCTGCATAGACAAACAACTGATATTCTTCAGTGCTTTTCTCTACTGTCAGCATCTTCTAGGCAGTCACTTTTAAGAGGTTTACCTAAAGGCAGGCTGATGTTCAGTGCAGAGGTATTTAACTTAGCATTCAATGCTAAATTAGCTACCAAATAAAGGATGGTGTTATCAGCATACTCCTATATCTCGTGCCAGTGCTTCCCAACAGAACAAATCCGTTCCTCTGGGGCACATGGCTAACATACCTGTGCTGGTTTAAGACCTGAAATAGCTCTATGCAACTGTTCATTGTACCACATTAGAATATACTGTGACTAAAGGACCAATAACTGAAAAAAAAATGCCAGGATGAGACCTTGTAAAGGGAAATGTAAGAGTAACAAAATGTCCTTGTTGTGGGTTACATTTGGACCCCAATGAACTGGAATTTACCCCCGGAGTTAATTAGCAAACAAATTTGGAAGCAAAATGAAATTTATATTTACAAAATTGAGCCAAAATACTGAAATATAAAATGCAATGAACATATATAAAGTATATATAGATATATTTACAACTCAACAACAAAGCAAGGACCCCTTCACGCAATAATTCAGCTTTCTTCACCCTGGGCAGCCCAAAGGGACTACTGACAGGCTCCCTATCTACCTTCCTCTTTCCTTTCTTGGTACCTCACAGACACAATATGAGTTAGTTGAGTCAGCAGATGGTCTGAAGGGAGATAAGGGAACCATGCAAGCAAGCAATGCCGTAGAGAGAAAGAGGAAAAAAAAGGAGCAGAGGAAGTTTGTGCTATCCAGCAAACAAATGAGATTATATAAATCTATCAAGTATTATTATTCTGTGTCCAATCCCTATCTTTACCTTCTACTCTGACTCTCTGGAAAATTCCTATTCTTGTTTGCAATTAGGAGCTAGGCTAAAGTACTAGCTCTAAACTGTAACAGTCCTGTTTACAGGAGGCTGTGATTAAGCTTGGTAGTACTTTAGAATTTAAGACTGTTAAAAGCAGATGGAAAAATCTACAAAAATGATACCAGAATAGTGTGCTTCTTTTGGGTGAAATTACATTCCACTTAACAATTTTCATCCACCCTAGCTGTGATTCTAACACGTCAAGGTGCCACAATGCAAGTTAGCCATAATCAAACAAATCTAATGGAAAAGAAGATCACTTTAAATATGTCTACAAGAAGTGCTGTCAGGCAGCCTCTAAGGCTCTGTACTTCTTCTGCTGAGTTGGCTGTGTTAGAAATTTCATGGCCAATTACAGAATTCCACCAGTGATAAACCACTTTTGACACCAGAAGAATATAAATGGTTGAAGAAATCAATTTCTACAGGAACTGAGCAATCAGTGATTCATGTTTTCTCATCCAAATAAGCCCTTACTTTTCACAGATTAATTTTATCTTAGCTTGAAAAGTAATTTATGTTGCTTGCTTTAATTCCTTGCAGTGAGGAAAGACAGAAGAGTTGGAACAATTTTATGTGGTTCTATGATTAAACATTGGATGTTGGGAATAAGTATGTGCAGAAAATTGTCCTACAAACAGACAGATAAGCTATAAAATAACTAAGATTCTGGATAGATTTGAGATTAATTCTGCAACAAATTCTCACTAGGTAGATTTTACAGCAAGGTAATCTTCATAATTGTGATAATATTATATACATGCATATATAATAATTAGCAATTTATGATGGAGTCCAGGGGAAAAAAAAAAAAAGCAAACCCAAACATATGTGGGTTGGATATTTAATCTTTGCTTTTCTAGAAAGAAAGAAACAGCTCATGATTTATAACACTGACAAAAATTATGTCGATGTTTAGAGTAGGATGAATAATATGAAAAAAAAATTAACATCTAAAACTAAAATAAAAATACAAGTCCTCAAACACTTAATTTGTGAAGAACCTTCTTCTATGTTCTTTCATGAATAAAGTTCAAAGATCAACACTAGCTATGTGGACACAGATTAAGGACAGATATATCAGACTAAAAAGTTGTTCAGGATGCCATCCAGTGACAGTGTTCTACATATTGTTTCTACCTTAGTTAGAGATGTCCTGTTTGACTTCAATTCTTCTATTTAATCTATTTTTACCATCTTCAAATACTTTGTAGCAACATCGAGAAACAAGTGATGCCAAAGTAGCTTTTTATAAAAAGTATTTAATCTCAATTCATTAATCAAGCTGTCTCTGTGGCCCGTGGAGAGAGGTAGGCACTTCCAAAGGACAGTTCTTGCCATCCTAAAATACATGTTGAATTTGCTGAGATTAATTATATTTTTAGAACACCTTATTTGTGCCCTCCCCCCCCCCGCCTTTGGCTTAAGTGCTCAAATGACTACCTTAGAATGCATGCTTGGTTTATAAAATGACTAAAGACAAACAAAATCAATCACATTTTTCAATTAATTTGTCTGTATTTAGAACCCTTCAGTAAAATAGGAATATGAGCTTCAGAGCTGTAAGAAGATGAGTTTAGAGGCTACTGTCCAAGCAGGTATAATACTTAAGGCAGTTAGACATTTAAATATAGTATCTAACACATACTGTCCTGAGCCTACTCATAACTGGTAGGAAGTATCAGAATAAAAAGTAATACCATCAACTACTAGCCCTTAAAAAGAAAATAAATTACAACTATTTAAATATATATACTTAATGGAGAACAATACTCTTTAGGTGATGTTTCTTTGGCAAACATTTAGAAAACGAGTGAGGATGCAGGCAGTTTAAAATCTGACATCATTCAGGAGCACAGATTTACCAGGGACACAACTGAAGGTTTTTTTGTGGAATGTACTCAGGCAATTTAAATGAGAACCTCAGGAATATGGGAGATGGTTAGAGCTCTAATTAAAGGGATAGACAAGTTCTGGAGATTCAAGTGAAGTAGCAAAAACAGTAGGACATCAATTCATTTAGTTATGCATGACGGTAACATGAAAATCTGACAACCCAAACAGCTGTCCAAATTACTGTACATATGTACTGCTCTAATTCTCACAAAATCACACATGTACATTCAGATTAGGAGTCTGCAGAGGATTCTGTGAGCATGAGAAAATATCAGGGCAAACAGAAGAAATTCAGTATGGGGAAAAATTATCACCCTTCCCCTGAGGAAAAATATGTATGCAAACTACCGAATACCAGAGCAGAAGCAGAGCAGTTTGATGACTGAATATAATCTGTAAAATCTATAAAGAGATCTGGAGGACTACAGAAAGTCACTGAAAGCTTTGAGGAACCGTCAGCTCCAGAAGAAAAGCTTGATTTGTTTCTTCTTTCCTTCCTCTTTGTAAAACCTCTTACAGTGCACTCTTTAGTCCATTCAGCATCTCTCTGAATCTAACACTAGATTCTGTGCCAAACCGAATAATAACATTTCATCAAGGTCTGTTCTGGGGTTTGCACACTATTTCTTTAAAAAAAAAAAAAAAAAAAAAGAGAGAGAGAAGGATATAAACAGTGCGTTGTGCATTTGATAACCACACATTTAGTAACACATTATCTTTAAACCTAAAGATTCATTAGCTAACAACCCCTGTTCAGGCAAACTTTTATAGCATTACAGCAGCCAAACAGTTACAAAATAATGAAAATATATATTAAAAAAGAGGAAAATTTAAAAAAAAGAAAGAGAGATTGGCTAAGCAAAATCAAGGATAATAAAAACCAAAAGGTTTTCTAAATTACTGTTGCCTGTGTCATTAAATTTCATATTGTGCATAGAATCTAAATACATCACTTTGTTCTGCATGACAAGCAGAAGTGTGCATTCATACATTACTCAGCCACTTAATTAAGAGCCTGGGATATTTGCAGTTAGTAGAAACTAATAAGCGAGCCACATTTAAATTCAAATCACTCCTTCGGGTAGCTGTCTGCAACATAAGCAAAGCTTACTGGGTAGATGTTCCACTAAATGCTCATCTAAAAGCTTGGTTTTACTGTATTTGTGAGCAAAGAATAATTCTGGGTTTGATTAAAGGTGAGAGAAAAATAAACAAATCTGGTTTGGATTTTGAAGTTATGTTTTGTCTCGATTATTTTTAAATTCCAGTATGTCGCTTACTTTATATAATAAATTAGAGTCTTATTTAGAGATTTGTGAGCACAAAACAGGTAGTTCTATGAAACAGTCTCCTAGGCCTACCCTAGACATGATATCTCAAAATATTTTGCACGAATAAGACCTATTGCAGCCAGCAAGCAGCCAGCCTAGCTGCCTGAAGGAAACGTCTCAAAATTCATGTATTAATATGAGTCATATCTCAAATCCAAACCAATTTATTAAATTTGTTACTAATTTTCTTCATTTCTCGGTAACTGAGAAGTTAATTTTGCATTTTATTTGGGAATTCCAGATCTTAGGGAGTTGCAGATTGTTTTCTATGATGAAACAAAAGTAGTAAAGTGGGTAGGAATGATATCATTAGCCAGGAATACTGTCATTGATGATGGGCAGATGAACCTGCACCATCTTCAGACCATTGCCACCAGTTCTAATTCTATTTTTCACTTTGCTCTAGAAGACATTTTCTTAAAGGATAAATGGATTTGACATCTCAAAAATTCCAGGCAATTTTCTGTAAATTATAAAAAAAAAAAAAGGCTCTTAAAACAGGCCAAAAAAACCCACTCTTTAAAAATGAATTTTGCTTTTGGCATTTCACATGTATGCTCCAAAAACTATTCTTTGAAATTAAAGTTTGCTTATACCATTTCAAAAATAGATATTTTGAGCTTTATAATGATCAAAATGTTATTTAAAATATTAAGATAATTGTTCCATAAAAAGCTCTCTGAATTCTAAAATTTCAGGATAGGAAAATCAAGCATTAAGATCTGATATTTCAAAGGAAAAATGTGTTAATAATTATGTGCCTACTTTAAAACTTTCGAACAGAGCAAGCCAATCATAGAATCATAGAATCATAGAATGGTTTAGGTTGGAAGGGACCTCAAAGATCATCCAGTTCCAACCCCCCACCATAGGCAGGGACACTCTCCACTAGATCAGGTCACTCAAGGCCTTATCCAACCTGGCCGTGAACACCTCCAGGGAGAGAGCAGCCACAACCTCCCTGGGCAACCTGTTCCAGTGTCTCACCGCCCTCACTGTGAAGAACTTCCACCTAACATCCCATACAAATCTCCCCTCTGCCAGTTTGAACCCGTTACCCCTCGTCCTCTCATTGCAAGACTTTGTGAATAGTCCCTCCCCAGACTTCCTGTAGGCCTCTTTCAGATACTGGAAGGTTACTCTAAGGTCTCCTCAAAGCCTTCTCTTCTTCAGGCTGAAAAGCCCCAACTTTCTCAGCCTGTCCTCATAGCAGAGGTGCTGCAGCCCTCTGATCATCTTTGTGGCCCTCCTCTGGACTCTCTCCAGAAGTTCCATGTCCTTCTTGTGCTGGGAATGCCAGAACTGCACAGAGTACTCCAGGTGGGGTCTGATGAGAGCAGAGTAAAGGAGGAGAATCCCCTCCCTTGCCCTGCTGGCCACGCTGCTCTTAATGCAGCCCAGCAAACAGTTGCTGTCTGGGCTGCACGCAGACACTGTCGGCTCACGTTGAGCTTTTCATCAACCCAGACTCCCAGGTCCTTTTCCTCAGGGCTGCTCTCCAGCCACTCACCATCCAGCCTGGATTTGTGCTTGGGATTGCAGAGACCCAGGTGCAGGACCTTGGTGAATTTCCTGAGGTTGGCCTGGGCCCACCTCTCCAGCCTGTCCAGGTCCCTTCTGGATGCCATCCCTGCCCTCCAGCAAGTCGACTGTGCCACACAGCTTGGTGTCATCTGAAAACTTGCTGAGGGTTCTCTCAATTCCTCTGTCCATGTCGCTGACAATGACGTTAAAGAGCACTGGTCCCAGCACTGACCCCTGAGGGACGCCACTTGGCACTGGTCTCCAGGTGGACATTGTGCCCTTGATCACTACTCTCTGTGTGCAACCATCTAGCCAATTCCTTATCCAGCGAGTTGTCCACTCATCTAGTGCATGTTTTTCCAGTTTGATGACCAGGATATCATATGGGAAAGCATCACAGGCCTTACTCAGGTCTAGGTAGATGACATCGATTGCCCTTCCCTTGTCCACTGCTGCTGTGACTTCATCATAGAAAGCCACCAAAGTTGTTAGGCATGATTTGCCCTTGGTGAAGCCATGCTGGTTGGCATCAGACACCTTTACTTTGTTCTCCATCTGCCTTAGCAGAGCCTTGAGGAGGATTTGCTCCATGATCTTGCAAGGCACAGAGGTGAGGCTGACTGGTTTGTAGTTCCTAGGGTTATTCTCTTTTCCCTGCTTGAAGATAGGTGTTATATTTGCCCTTTTCCAGTCAGCAGGAACTTCACTAGTCTGCCATGACCTTTCAAATACAATGTCAATAATTTATTAAAAATAAAACCATTTAAACTAGAAATACATATAACATCAACCCCCCTAAAAAAAAACCAAACAAAAAAACCCCTCAAAATCTTTCATAAAAGTTTTAACGCTGAGAAAAATTATGTTCTAAATGTAAGCAACAGTATCTACTGTGTGTCTATATCACAACAAATGGTTTCTTGCACAGTGTGTGAAAAAATACATTTAAGCTACCTCTGAATGAGTTCAGTAAAATATACGTCAGTGAGAAAAGAGCAGAGCTTCTAGCCTAGAAATGTATCACTGCAGTAAGCCTTCTGTTTCACCCTTTGCTGCCAATCTACAATATACCTCTTCACTGTTGGCTACCTCATCCATACATAGTGTATCTGTAGCCGACAACACAAAATATTCTTTCTTCTTTGACCTTTCCACACTTCCACACCTCCATTAAGTATAAGGCAGCGTTTGGTTGGGATTTTGTTTGTTTGTTTTGTGGCTCCTGTTGCGGCTTTTTCCTTTGTTTTTGTGGTGGTGGTAGGGGAATGTTTGTTGTTGTTGCTGTTTGGGCGTGGTTTGTGTTTTTTTTTTTTTCCCCTTGGTTTTTATTTTTTTCTTTTCATTTTCCTTCTCCTTTTCTTTTTTTCTTCTTCTTTTCCTTTTCCTTTTTTCTTTTCTTCTTCAGTTATTTTCTGAAAGCTTTCTTCTGTTCTGGAAATTCAGCAGTTCTGAGTCTTTTGGATTCTATATTTGAAGTATCACATTTAAAGTATTTCAATTTGAGGAGATTTTTGTATACTTTGGAATTTCAACACTGATTATTTACCTATTTTAAATATATTTATGAAGGAATGTGCAACATATTTGTTATTTAGACACCTTACTATACCATGTGTCAAAATCATACTATTGTACTTTACTTTTGTATCTGACATTTTAAGAAATACAGAATCATGAGTTGTAGAATCATAGAATTACTAATAATGGGAAAAGATCTTTAAGATCATTGAGTCTAATCATAACCCAACTACCATGATCACTAAACCATATCCTGAACTACCATATCTACAGCTTCTTGAACACCACCAGGGATGGCAACTACACCACCTCCTCAGGTAGCCCATTCCAATGCATGACCACTCTCTCAGTAAAGAATATTTTCCTAATATCCAATCTAAACCTCCCCTGGCACAACTTAAACCCATTTCCTCTCATCCTATCACTAGTTACTTGGGAAAAGAGACCAACACCAGCCTCACTACAGCCTCATTTCAGGTAACTGGAGACATAATACAATTTATTTCAGGTTACATATGGCCAAAGGAGACTCTTGCCTCACAGTTTCCTGGAATACTCTGGTACCATATATGAATTGTATGACACTTTCAAGCATTAAATCTTTAATTCTTACATCTCTGGGTATGCTTATGCTAGCTTATACATCTGCAGTTAAATGGAACAACATAGAGAAGTTAGCACTATTAACTGAGTCTGCTCCAAAATTAGAAGTAGTTTGATTCCATCAGCAGGATTATGGGCACTCAGCATTTATGAATGGCCTGATGTTTCTGCAAGTGCAACATCACTCCAGCATTGAGCTGTTGCTTTCAGACCTGAGGCTTTTATCACCATGTTAGAGCTCCCTGGTATGCTTCTCTATACAGTATTGGTTGGAACCAGAAATTTCTGTATCTTATTAAAATGCACAGTGCAAGCAAGTCTTCAGAGGGTAGGGATAGATTCTTGCTCTTCCTATGCTCATAAAGAAGCAGAAGAACAGAGAAATAAAAGTTCAGAAGGCCTTAGGAACCATTGTTTTTTTCAGCCTTACACTTCCACTACCTGAAAAAAAATTGTATTTACCCAACTGAGTACAAATTTGACTCAGGGTGAATTTTAGAAAAGTTACTTCACATGTCAAAGTTTCTTAAACAGATGCTTTCCTCTATACTGGAAGGGATGTTTTAATTCAAATGAGGAAAAAGTGTTCTAGTGGAAGTATCCCATCAGTAAATTAGAATACATTCTGTAATCTGCCAACCTGAACAAAACTGTTTAAATAGACCAAGAGTTTAGGTCTGTGAGTCCTCTAAATCAGGTTTTATTTTCACCTTTTAGTTTTTCTGTGGCAATATCTTGACATTTCTTGAAGTACATCTTTTAAAAGAGACTGTTCAGGTAATCTATAACACTAATGGTGCTTAGTGTCGTGGTTTAGTTAGGTGGTGTTGGACTTGATGATCTTGAAGGTGTTCTCCAACCTGATTAATTCTGTGATTCTGTAATGAAAGTAGAGCCAAAACAAAAAAAAAGATCCTCGCTGCTTGAACTTCTTAATTTTTTTCCCCATTTGTTCACCAGCTGCTTCAAAAGAAATTATGAAAGTACATCATCTTGTAGTGCAATAAAATAAAAAGCCCTTCAGCTATGAGTAGACGTTGACCTGATGTTTTGCTTTCTTAATGCTGAGCATTTTCAATTCTTTATGACACTTGTGTTTACTTTTTCTCTAGTTCAATATATAGAACAGCAAGAGGAGTGCTTAAGGTGGCTAAGATAAGAAACATCAATTGGAAAAGGAAAGAGAAGCAAGAAGAAAACCAGAGGGATTCTGTCTTCTTGTTTTCAGGATTAAAGGAAGAGTTTAAGGATAAAACAGGATGTACCAGTGAGAGGAAAAAAAATGCTTTTCTACCTTTTGAGTGATCAATTTGATTTGGGAGATCACAAAAACACTTGACATGGAAGGAGAAGAGTGAAGATTACAAAAAGAGTCCAGAGAGCCACAAAGATGATCAGAAGGACAGAACACTTCTCCTATGAGAACAGGCTTATAGAATTGTGGTTGTTCAGGATGAAGAAGGGAATACACGTTCCAGGAAAGTGCATTTTACTTGACAAGTCTCTTCTAATAACATTTGCAATGTTTTATTTCCAATTAGTTAATCTTCTGCAGTTACATGTAATCTCCATGCTGCATTGTGTCAAAAAGAGATTAAATTAATTCCAACATAAGATTAATTAAAATATCTGAAACTTTTGTTTGCATATCAGTGTGTAAAAAACAAGGGGCATAATTCTTAACAACAAAGAAGATAATAAATAAATTGCTATTAAATTAATGTCAGATTTAGCTGTTTTATCACACTCTTTTCAGTTCACAGATTTAAAGAAAATGAATCATAGAATGGTCTGGATTGGAAGAGACCTCTAAAGATTATCTAGACCAACCCCTCTGCAGTAAGCAGGGACACACTCAACTAGATCAGGGCTCTGTCAGGCCTCATCTTGAGTATCTCCAGGGATGAGGTCTCAATTACCTCCCTGAGAAACCTGTTCCAACGTTCCACTACTCTTATGGTAAAGAATTTGTTCCTAACACCCAATCTAAATCTACTCTTCTTTAATTGCAAGCCATTAGCCCTCATCCTGTCACTACAGGTCCTGTTGAATAGCACTTTCTTTTTTAGCAAGGGGAAGAATTGAGCTATAGAAACAGGTGAGTGTCTAGCAGGTTAACCTGAAGATTCACTACTTGTCTTATGGTCGAAGACTGATTCTGTTTATCGCATGAAATGCCACCTGCAAGGTGCCAAGCATAAATTACTTAGAGGCAAAGAATGTAATTATAGCTATGAACTTCATCAAAATAACTCTTATACATGCATTTAAGTCCAAACTGAAATGTGTGTGGACTCAGGCCTTGGTGAGTTGCATATTATTTTGTCCAGAGGACCAGCAAAATATCAGTGTACTTGTGAAATATCAAGTAAGTTCTTGGAACAGACTCCAACAGTATATTGATTCTCTGTCAGGGATGAAATTCACTCTGCACAGTTCTCAGCTTTAGATAAATGCCCTTACCACTGATATATGTTACCGTTAAATAAATACCAGTTTATTACCTAGTTTCTTCACCTTTAATTCAAATTTTAATGTTTCATTATTTTTAAGCTAATAATAAAACAATACTCTGGAAACTAGCAGGCATTTAAATCAGCTTTATTATTCTCAAATCAAAAGTCATAAGCACAAGGATGTATTATATCTGCATTTATAGTTGCCCTAGAGTTTCATGTAATGGAATTCATTAATAAAAATAATATTTTTTATGTACCACTAAGTCTTTTGGCTCTATTACTTTGATTTTATAAACCACTTTGCATTCACAAATTCTAATATCAGATAATATATAAAGCGGTGAGTTAAAGATATTTAGTCAATCTCAGTGCTACGGTATCTTTACAATTGATTTCCATACATGGAAAAATTTCCTTAGATATTCTTTATTTCTAAACAATTAGTAGTGGTCATAAAAACAAGTGATTTTCCAAAGTCCAGACAAGCATGAAGGATATTATCCTCCTAACACTGAATTACCAGCTCTCATAGAACTTAATAGGATTATTTGTGTGTGTCATGCACATTCAAGGACAGTATTTGGTCCTTGCTGAGGATAAGCATGCTATGCAACTTCTGCCACTGGAAAATAACTGACTTCCAATATCCCAGCCTTTCAGACATGTGCTTATCTCCAACAAAACCTCTCAACTATGGCAAATTATATGGTAGTTTAGTGAAGGGGATAAAACATCCACAAAGAATTAATGTATGATGACAACTAGATCTGATAGCTAATGCCTCACCTTTTCTTTAGCTGTGTTTTTATTTTTCACTTGTGTTAAAATTAATTACATTGTCTGTACTGCTGCCACTACAGAGCAGAGAAGCTTTTGCACAAAACAAAAGAGACAGCAGAGGTTTTGTTTTCACAAATGATCTTTTTATGGATATTGATACATAAAAATTAGGTATGAGCTAGTAATGTGTTCTTGCAGCTCAGATATCAAATTAACACATAAATGTAAGTCAAAGATTCTCTCCCTCTGTTACACTTTTATGAGATACCACCTGGAATATTGCATTCAGCTGTGGAATGCCCACCACAAGACACACACCTTCTGGAGCAGATGCAGAGGAGGGTCTGGAAAAATTATCCAAGAACTGGAAAATCTCTCCTATGAAGAAAGTCTGAGACAGTTATAATTGTTTAGGCTAGAGAAGAAAAGACTTTGAAAACTTGTTGGAGTTTTCCAATACTTAAAAGGGAAGGAGTGCTTTTTACCAAAGCCTGTACTGGTAAAACAAAGGTAATGGCTTTATACTGGAGGGAAGTAGATTTAGACTAGGTGTTAGGAAGCAATGTTTTTACAATGAGGAGACTGAAACACTGAAACAGGTTAAACAGGTTGGCCAGAGCTGCTGTGAATGCCCTGTCCCTGGATACGTTCAAGGTCCAGTTGGATGAACCATTGAACAATCTGATTCAGAGGAAGAACAAGGGGGAAAGAAAGGGAAAGGGAAAGAGAAAGCAGAGATTACTGAGATTTCCAAATAGTTATTTTACTGCAGTAACATTTTTATAGAAGTAATGGTTTTCATACTAGTAAGTCAGTTATGTAATGTAAACTGATTTAGTTGAGGATGCCCTTGACAACTGCAGAGGGGGTTGGACTAGGTGACCTTTGGAGGTCCCTTCCAACCCAGGCCATTCTGTGATTCTAAGGTGCATATAATCAATGTCATAGAGGCACTTTTTTTAAACTACCTCAGCAGTGTATCCTTGAAGATATCTGTGCATAATGACAACACCTTTTCTTTTCAGGGGAGGACATTAGCATTGTATTTATTGCATGAGAGTGCTTCTGAAAACACTGCTGGAGTGTGTTCATGACTGCAGGAGATATCTCTTGTTACTTTTTAAAATTAAAGTGATGCACCAATTTGCAGATGAAGACCAGGGTATTGTGCATAGATATTCCTGGTTAATGTTAGTCTGTGTCACCGCAGTAACTTGATGTACTGCGAAGCAAACCACATCTGAACAGAGCCCTACTGTTCTTATGCCACAGGCACTTTTTCAGATAACTGATGTGCTCTTCAGTACTGCAACAGCTGAAGCAAATCTTTCCATATAGTCTCCTGTTTCATCCACATATAACAAATGCATGCAGGCATTTTATATTAGAGATCTTTGAGGTTTAACATAACTAAATCGTAATTAGCTTGCTTGTAGAAGGAGCAGCAGCACTGTCCATTCCACCATCTAGTGGAGGCAAGCAACCCTCTCAGGTTTTCAGCCACTTGCTCAATAGGCTTCTTTGGTCTAGCAAGCTTGAATTAATTTTTTTACATTTGCTATTAAACATGAAACAAAGAAAAAATATAAATATAGAATATTTGAGCCTGGAGAAGTATCCAAGACTGGATCAAATAAAACTCAAATCAGATCACTACAACCCTTTAAGGAGAAAAATGTGCTTTGGCTCCAAAAGATTAAGACATTAGGAAATAAAACTTGATTTTAAATACTCTAGAAAGAAACAAATCCAGACAGTGTTAATGGCTTACTCTGTATTACATTGTTGCCTTATAATAGAGATTAATATTCTGTTCCTAATGTTGTGCAGAGAAAGAGTGTAACAATCTTTCTTCAGCTTATGGCAGCACATGAGCTTCCTCTTTTCTATCATACACTTGTCCCATGAACAGAGGCAAAAAGTAGCTGCTAAAAGCTGATCCCTTAAAAACAATCCATTGAGATACTGCATTATCAACACCTGTTCTTTATTCTAGCACGTCTGAGGACTACAGCAGATCGTTTTAAATCCATATAATTTCTAATCTGCTCTGCTACATGATTTTTTTGAAAGCCTTCATTGTTGTGCTACCTGAATTCTCTGGAGTGCAGCTCAAACACTTGTGTTTCAATGAAGTCCTAGGTTTACTCCATTGGTAGACTCTAAAAGCAAGGCACTCCCATGCTGACTTTCTTATGACAGGATGAATCATTTTCTTTGGATTTTGGGGTTCTGGGTTTTTGGGGGGTTTTTTTGGTGGGTGTTGTTTTTTGGGTGTTTTTTTTTTTTATGCTTGGTTTTGGGGTTTTGTTGTTGTTGTTTGGGGTTGGTTAGTTTATTTGTTTTGTCCACAAGAAAATATAAAAAAAAAGAAATCCAGATTGCGATGTCTCAGTAAAGCACTTACAAGTCACTAAGATTAAGCTAGGCACTTTTAATGTCTTCAAATATAGTCTTTTTGTTTTCTGGGATGGGGAAAATTGGATCTGTATTAGTCTTCCATGGAAATACTTTTCAATTTAAGCTGCAAGCTGTTTGCATTTCAGGGAATGAATTCTGCTATTTGAAGCAGAAAATGCTGTGAATTCATTGTGACTTTTAGTTCCTGTGAGAATCTAGTTTCTATCAGAACTTACACCAACCAGCAAAACACTGTGTTGTCTGAACAAGTCTTACCCTTCTATATCAGCATCAGATTACTCTAGACTATCTTTTAAAGAGTCAGCTTTGTCTCATGCCCCATGAAATTGAGTTTGCCTTGATGTTCTTAAAGCTGAAGAGAAGGTACAACATGATGTTTTCACAGTTGCTTTTGCAGCTACAGAGGTTGCCAGCAGCAACTTTTTTTTTTTTCTCATCAGTGCACTAGAACAAGGCACTTGATAAATTTTTCATTCACTTTCTGAACGCAAAATGAATGTCCTCACTATGCTCTTTACCTAAGAAACCCAAAGAGAAACAATGAAATAGATTTATAATAATACTTCCCACCTGAGTTTGGTTCCATAAGCGCAGAATAAGCAAATCACAGGGCACAAAATAACAAACATTTCTGCACGTGTACTTGTGCTACAGATAGTGATGAATAGACAAAGGTGCAAGTCCCAAGCCCAAGTGAAGCTGAACAACTGTATACATGGCATTGATAATTTTCTTAGTGAGACTTTCCCATGAAAATGTTGGAATCATTATCTATTATTCACAGCTTTACAGTAACTTTTGGAAAGGCTGCAAAGAGCTGAAAATGGAACCTTCTGCATTTTAGTGGCCAGGAACTGGTTAAATAAATCATTGTTTAGACCTTTAAATAAGTCTAGGGGTCTGCTGAAGTAAACTTCAAAAAGCTTTGTGTTCTGAACTGTGTCCTGTGAAATCACAGTGCAAAATCAATGTCCATTTGATACAAAGCAGTGTCCATTTGATACAAAAGCCATGTTAAGTCAAAAGGAGAGGGTTTTGGCACTCTACAGTGAGGAAGTGATATTTTCAAAGATAGTACATATAATTTCATCAGAGCTACAGTTGCTTGTGGCTAACAGGAAAACCAGCTCCCAAATCTCTACTGGAAATAAAAAATAATATAAATAAGCTAATGAAGACTTAAGATGAAGAAGAAATCATTAAATTGGCTATTATACAATCACGATCTACTAATATATCCTCAGCAGTGTAAAGAGTTCCTTTATTTTGCCATTAGGTTCTAAATTAATGCATTCTTTACCTAATAAAGTGAAAGAGTAGGAAGAGCAGAGAGGAGAAATAAGAATTAACTAGAGGTAAGCTCTGAAAAATAAAATTTTTTTTAAGCCCCAACTGAATGACAGGATCATTTAGGTCAGAAGAGACCTCTAGTACAAATGTCCTGCAGCAGCAGCAGGGTAAGCTAGAGTAGGGTTTTAAGTGCTCTAGAAAGAAACATATGGAGATCCTGTAGTAGTTTACTCCATAACACGTTGGTGTACAGGATAGGTGATTCCTGCCCTTTCTGCTGTCACACACAGGGGGCAACAACCTGGTGATTTTTTGCTTGATATAGCACAGAAGCTGCTTCCCCCTGTTGCACACTTGTACTGTGGAAAGGGCAGAGAGCTAGCAAAGCTGCTACCTTAAACACCGTGCCTTGGGGCAGCTCAGTATCTGTGTCTCAGCAGTCCAGAACACCTGATTTGAATGGCTGATGTCCAAGCTGCATGACAACAAACGGAGATCAGAGTGGGGGAAGAAGTCAGGTTACTAACAGCATAGAAATAATTCATGTAACGTTGACAGAATACAGAGGACAACCAGGAAAACTGTAACTGGCATGTAGTTAGATCCCTAATTCTGAAAGCAAAACAGAGTTGAAATTAATGATTAAAAAAACAGAAATGCGAAGAGAGGGATGGGAAAGAATCAACCAGAAATGTAGTGCTGACAAACATAATGGACCATTGTGTGTGTGTGTGTGTGTGTGTGTGTGTGAGATACAAGTGCTAAAGAGGCTATGGAAGCAAACAAATAGCAATGTCCCAGGAGGGACAAGGATCTACTAGAAAGAGTCCAAGGAAGTGCTGCGATGATGAAGGGCCTGGAACACCGCCCTGTGAGGAGAGGCTGAGGGACCTGAGGCGTTTTTGTCTGGTGAAGAGAATCCTTAGAGGAGATCTAATCAATGTTTATAAATATCTGAGGGCTGGAGGTTAAGAGGGAGAAGACAAACTCTTCTCAGTTGTGCCCTGTGATAGGACAAGGGGTAATGGGTATGAACTACAGCAGATCAAGTTCCAAATCAACATGAGGAAGAAGTTTACTGTGAGGGTGACATAGCACTGGAACAGCTCCCCATAGGGGTTGTGGAGTCTCTGTCACAGGATCACAGGATTCCAGGGGTTGGAAGGGACCCAAAGAAATCATTGAGTCCAACTCCCCTGCCAGAGCAGGATCGTAATCTAGCTCAGGTCACAGAAGAACGCATTCAGATAGGCTTTGAAGCCCTGTCTGGATGTGTTTCTATGCAACCTGAGCTAAACTCTATGGTCCTGCTCTGGCAGGGAAGACCTCTGTGGAGGTCCCTTCTAACCCCTAATATCCTGTGATCCTACTATCCTCTGATCCTGTGAATGTAATTAATAGACTTCTGCAATGACTGAAATGAAAGCAGTCAACATTGGGAAGGTCAAAATCAGATGAGGTATGGGCATTTAATGAATTAATAAACCTAGTAAAGAAACAGTTCATGAGACCTAACTTCCCTGTTCAAAAGCATAAGGTAGCACACCTAAGAAATCACATTTTGACCTACCAAGTGTAATTTAATGTAGAAATCAGAGGAGGAGAAAACTATGATTTTAGAAATTAATAGGGAAACAAAGGAAGATTCCATCTACATCAAAACTGTGGCTGAAAATACTAGGTATATCACAGAGATATTACATAAGCCAACAGTAGTTTCACCTTTAAAGAATGATGATTTCTGGCCAATAAATTATATGTAGCCAAAATGTTCAGAGAAAAATGACAAGAAAGGATAAGCACAAAGAACATCCATGGAAAATGCATTAAAAAGATGACTAGCAGTTAGCTTGACAAAGGAACAAGAGGGGGGAAAAAGCATACTTTATTCATTTGCTCCCAGAAAATAACAGGATTTCTGCTAAAATTAAATGTTTTTATAAGTTTCCATAAAATGAAATATTTTTCTGCTCTTAAAGCAAAGAGTTAGAAAACACCCTTGTTACTTAGGTCATGGCATGGGTCTTTTTAAACAGTTATTTTTCTGAATTAGCTAACATAGACCACCATCACAGACAAGACCCAACTCCACTCTGGTGAGACCCCGCCTTGAGTACTTCATCCAATTCTGGAGCCCCTATTACAAGAAAGATAGGGACATGCTGGAACTTGTCCAGGGAAGGTTCACAAGGATAATCGAGGATGGAGAACCTCCTCTATGAGGACAGGATGAGCGAGTAGGGGCTGTTTAGTCTGGAGAGGAGAAGACTCCAAGACCTTACTGTGGCCTTCCAGTATCTGAAGGGAGCCTACCAGAAAGCTGTTGAGGGACTTTTTAGGATGTCAGGTAGTGATAGGATTGGGGAGAATGGAGCAAAACCAGAAGTGGGTCAATTCAGATTGGATGCTAGGAAGAAGCTGTTCATCATGAGTGTGGTGAGACACTGGAACAGGTTGCCCAGGGAGTTGATGGAAGCCTCATTCCTGGAGGTTTTTAAGGCTAGCTCTGACAATTCTACAATTCTGATTCAAAGTACTGGGAGACAGAAAGGTAGTCCAGGAAAGAGTGAAAACATGGTCTTAATTCTGTCTTTACTTCTGCTGAAGTTTATTAGATTATAGTATAGTAAGTCTACTTGATACATTTTTGCCAGCACATTCAGATTTCATAGGTTTCTAGTCCCTATCTAGTCTATTTCTAGTCCACTTTGATGAACTTCCTTCAAATTATTCTTAATTTTTGAGATTCTGTTCATACTTTCCTGTATTTCCTTAGATCCTTCTGTAAATTCCTTTCAGAATGATCAGAAATTCCAATACAGCTTGGTAAACGGAAATGCTTTCCTTACTTTGAAGCAAGGAGTCACCAGGAAGATTGAAGACATTACTGCTTTTCACTGAATAAACATCCACAGTAATTAAATACAAATGTTAAAGAAGGAAAGCAAGGAAAGGCATTTGTATGGCTAATTCTTTTCTGAAGAAGCATAATTCATACATCGTTATAGCCTTCTGCATTTGACTGAGAAATTAAGCACTAAAAATATTTCATTCTTCACCTTTTTAGTCACCATAACAACAGAAACATAGCACCACTGATTTTCACCGTACTTCTTTGTGGTCTCTTGCTGCTGTGCTCTTTCTTTCTTCACTTCTTTCTGTGAAAGTTGCAATTTGTATCAATGAAATTGATGGAATGCAGCAAGGTATTCTAAGGGATGAACATCTGTAAAGAATCTTATAGAGAAAAAGCCAAAATATGTAAAATGCTAAAATATGTAATGTTTTAATGCAAATATTCTCATATTTAAAATATTATGCATTACTAACTGTAATAAATTCCCTGCTACAGGTAACTTCTGAAGATCACGTTCATGAGCACCTAAGGAATCAGAACATGTACAAGTCCATGGAGCCTGATGAGGTCCCAAGGAACTGGCAGATGAAGTTGCTAAACCACTGTCCATTGTACTTGAAAGGTCATGGCAGACTGGTGAAGTTCCTGCTGACTGGAAAAGGGCAAATATAACACCCATCTTCAAAAAGGGAAAAGAGGATAACCCCGGGAACTACAAACCAGTCAGACTCGCCTCTGTGCCTGGCAAGATCATGGAGCAGATCCTCCTCAAGGCTCTGCTGTGGTAAATGGAAAACAAAGCAGAGGTGTCTGATGATAACCAGCATGGCTTCACCAAGGGCAAATCGTGCCTGACAACTTTGGTGCCTTTCTATGATGAAGTCACAGCAGCAGTGGACAAGGGAAGGGCAACTGATGTCATCTACCTGGACCTGCATAAGGCATTTGACTCTGTCCCTTATGACATCCTGGTCACCAAACTGGAAAAACATGGACTTGATGGGTGAACCACTCACTAGATAAGGAATTGGCTGGATGGTGGCACACAGAGAGTGGTGATTAAGGGCACAATGTCCACCTGGAGACCAGTGACAAGTGGTCAGTGCTGGGACCAGTGCTGTTTTATATCATTATCAGCAACATGGACAGAGGAATCAAGTGAACCCTCAGCAAGTTTGAAGATGACACCAAGCTGTGTCAACTTGCTATAGGGCAGGGATGGCATCCAGAAGGACCTGGACAGGCTGGAGAGGTGAGCACAGGCCAACCTCAGGAAATTCAACTGAGCTAAGTGTAAGGTTCCGCACCTGGGTCAGCTCAATCCCAAGCACAAATCCAGGCTGGATGGTGAATGGCTGGAGAGCAGCCCTGAAGAAAGGGACCTGGGAGTCTGGGTTGATGAAAAGCTCAACATGAGCTGACAGTGTCTGCGTGCAGCCCAGACAGCAACTGTTTGCTGGGCTGCATTAAGAGCAGCGTGGCCAGCAGGACAAGGGAGGGGATTCTCCCACTTTGCTCTCATCAGACCCCACCTGGAGTACTGTGTGCAGTTCTGGCATTCCCAGCACAAGAGGGACATGGAACTGCTGGAGAGAGTCCAGAGGAGGGGCACAAAAATGATTAGAGGGCTGGAGCACCTCTGCTATGAAGAAAGGCTGAGAGAGTTGGGGTTTTTCAGCCTGAAGAAGAGAAGGCTTTGAGGACACCTTGTAGTAGCCTTCCAATATCTGAAAGGGGTCTACAGGAAGTCTGAGGAGGGACTATTCACAAGGTCTAGTAATGACAGGATGAGAGGTTATGGGTTTAAATTGGAAGAGTGGAGATTTAAGGTAGATGTTAGGTGGAAGTTCTTTACAGCGAGGGTGGTAAAACACTAGAATGGGTAGCCCAGGTTAGTTGTGGCTGCTCTCTCCCTGGAGGTGTTCACGGCCAGGTTGGATAAGGCCTTGAGCGACCTGTTCTAGTAGGAAGTGTCCTTGTCTATGGTGGGGGGGATTGGAACTGGATGATTTTTTGAGTCCCTTCCAACCTAAACTACTCTGTGATTCTGCAATTCTATGATTTTATGGTCTAGCACAAGTCACACAGGAATGCATTCAGAAGGGTCTTGAAAGTCTCCAGAGAAGGAGACTCCACAACCTCTCTGGGGAGCCTGCTCCATCACCCTTATAGTAAAGGAGTTCTTCCTCATGTGGCGGTGGAACTTCCTGTGCTATAGTTTACATCCATTGCCCCTGGTCCTATCACATGGCACAACTAAGAAGGGCCTGTCTCTTCCCTCTTGCCACCCAGGCCACAATTTGTATTAGTGTCAAATTATTTTTGTCTTTGAAAATATTTTCTTATTAGTAAAATAGTATTTTTGAAATATTAGTAATTTTTTTTTAAATATATTTGCTTCTTTTTTAAGATTTTAAAATTCCCTGGTGTATTTATTTTTTCTTTATTCTTCAGTATGAAGAATACATATGTTTTTCAGTATTAATTATTAGGCAATAAAGCTGAATTAAAATTTTCAAATTCCAGTGGTTTTGGCTGGCTGCATATGCATTTCTATATCAATTCCACTTTCCGATCAAATAGATTTAATCTGTTTCAAAGGCCTTCACCATTTACTTCACAATTATTCCATAGTTATTTATAAAATGGTAACTTCTCTGAAATTAGTTACTTTACATATATATATATGTGTTTGTGTATAATACTTTAAGAATTATTAATAGAAACTGGTTATTTTAAACATAGACTGGCTCAGGTCTCCAGCTTCCTCAGCATGGGCAGGAACACTTCTCAACTCTACTCAGCTGCTTAAGGTCTCATCCAACCTGTCCTTGGACACACCCAGGAAGGAGGAATCCACAACCTCCCTGGGCAGCCTATTCCAGAGTGTCAACACCCTCATACTGAAGGACTTCTTCCTAAGATCCATTCTAAATCTAGTGTCCTTCAATCAAAACCATTTCTTCTTGTCCTATTGCTAGACACCCTGATGAAAAGTCCCTCTGCATCCTTCCTGTAGGATCCTTTCAGGAAGGCATCTCTAAGGTCCCCCAAGAATCTTTTCCTCTCTAGGCTGAACAAACTCAACTCCCTCAGTCTATCCTTATAGCAGAAGTGTTCCAGCTTTTGGATCATCTTTGTGTTAATCTCTTAAAATTAATATTTAAGTCTTAGAGAAATTTTTTTTTCAAATAATCTTCACTAGAATGCATGCTTGATTTCAGAATCAAGAAAACCAGGAAAAAAATTATCCAAATCAACTAGATTATGCTTTTGAAATATCCACACATTTCCCTTTGTTTTTGCTTCTACAGTTACAGCATTTTTAAATTCACTGATTTTATCATCAGGGCACACATCCATTCAGGGCTTATACATGCCTAAGAATACAGGACTCGATAAAAAAGGATTTAGGATTTTATTTACTTAAGGATTTTCTAGCAGCTACTCTTGCAAATTCCACTCACTGTAAAAGTCAAACTGCTTTAACTCTATCTCTAGAAATAAAGAAATTACAACCTTTTTGCTGGTATCTGAATCACAATGGAATTCATCCTGCCCTACTGTAAAAATAGGGAACCAAAATATTTCCAGTATTCAGGTTTCAGCCCAAAGGCTCTGCTTTCCTGGGTTTCCTGTTTGCATTCCAGAACTCACAAGGTCAATATCAGTGCTCTTCAAAACAAACTTGTGATGACCTCCTGTGTGGTTTGATTTTCAATGTTGACTTAGAGCAGATGAGTTGACTCCTTAATAATGCTTATATCTTTTCCTTGCCACTCTGGTCAATAAAGCTATTATGTCAAAAGGGCAAAAGGCCAAAATGCCACTCTCATTTGCCATACATGCTCCTAGCATTTCTCCCTGTGTGTCATATTTGTCTGCTTCACTGTCAAAACTTGTTTACTGTTAGCACTAAAAGCTAAGGCAACTTCAGCCAGACTCCACTGTCACATATTATCAGCAAAATTGTCTGAGTCTTTGGGAATTCTGATTTTCAGAAAGGTATTTAATAAAAGGTTAATTAACCTTCTATTTTTAAGTAATGTAGAGAAATTAGCTACAAGATTCTCCCTACAGCACTGTAAGAACGTTTTAAACTTTTGTACACCTGGTTCTATTTGAAGCTACCCGAAAAGATATGTCATTCTGAGTTTCAAATTCAGTCCTGTGAGAAAACTAGTAGTAAGCTAATCTTTCCTTTTCCACTTCAGAAATTAGACTATACTGGTCCTCTCAAGGTACTGAAAATGTACCAATTCATGATGTAAATCTGTCTGCGGCTCCGTGGAGAAAGACCTTGCAGTGCTAGTGGACAGCAAGTTCTGCGTGGGCTAGCAATGTGCCCTTGTGGCCAAGAGAGCCAATGGCATCCTGGGGTGTATCAGAAAAAGTGTATCCAGTAGGTCTAGGGAGGTTCTTCTCCCCCCCTCTACTCTGTCCTAGTGAGACCACACCTGCAATACTGTGCTCAGTTTTGGGAGCTCCAGTTTAAGGGCAACAGGGACCTGCTGGAGAGAGTCCAGTGGTGATTTGGAGACTTGAGCATCTTCCCTATGGGGAGAGACTGGGAGCCCTGGGGCTGTTTCATCTTGAGAAGACAAGACTGAGAGGGGATCTGATCAACATGTACAAACATCTGAGGGGTGGGTGCAAGTGGCTGGGGCCAATCTCTTTTTTGTGGTGTGCAGTAACAAGACAAGGAGCAGTAGCTACAAATTTGAATGTAGAAGGTTTCACCTCAATATGAGAAGAAATTTCTTTACTGTGAGGGTGACAGAGCACTGGAACAGGCTGCCCAGAGTGGTGGTGGAGTCTCCTCTGGACACTTTCAAAACCTGCCTAGATGCATTCCTGTGTGAACTACCCTAGGGAATCCTGCTTATGGCATGGAGATTGGACTGGTTAATTTCTGGAGGTCCCTTCCAACCTCTATCATTCTGTGATTCTGTGATTTAATTGAGAGCACTGTGCTATTCTTTTGGTGTTTATATGTACAATAAACTTATGTGCTTATATTAAATGAGAATAATAATATAAATAATTTCTAATGTAAACAAATTTTCTTGTACTGGCAGCAATTTTTGTTATTAACCCGAATTAGAATGAATGCATATTAAAAATTCTGTTATGTTTATTTTATTTCTTTTATGTCCTAATTATATGATGCTGAAAAGATGCAAATAATTTCCATTTGAGATGTAATGGCATAGGTGTTCCTAACATGATTTGCTAATTATGTTTTTACAGTTTATCACCAGAAATATGACTGGTACAATACAAATAAATCAAAAGGTCAATATTTGCAATTATTTAGTGTTTTATTTAATACTCCAAGAACATAAATCTCTGCATATTTTAGGAAGTGTTTCTTGTCTATTTCCTCTTGTACTTCAGAGCTGCATTTTGAGTTTGACTCCTGAAGTGGCAAGTTTTAGCTGATATTCTCGTTGCTGTAGTAGTCTTGAAACAAATTTGGGATTTAGGAGCTGAAAGTCCTGTGACTGACTTTCAGCATCTACAGCACACCTATTATATAGGTATGATACTACTTCTTCCACCATCTGTGGTTGCTAGCTATTCCTACAATACCTGTTGCTTTACACCTTGCTGTTTTCCTCTGCTATCAACAGTGGTTATCTATTTCTATGCACTGACTCAGCACTTGTATGTGTTTTCTCTGTGTGTAGAATTTACTGAGACCCAGACATCTCTGCTAAAATACAGCAAATATTTTAGTTACCATAGTCCCAGATTCCTTTCAAATAAATGAGATAAAAAGCTGTTAAGTCTGTCTGGCCCCCTGAACTTCATTGCAAAGTATCTTATTCCTATTTTATGCCTGAACCACATCAGAAACTGGCTAGCGGAAGTGTAACGGAGCTAAGACTTTCAGGCTAGAAGCTCATTATCTATCCTCTAGTAGTCTGCACTAAAAACTATTTACACTAAGGATATTTTTTGTTTATTTCAGAGTCCCGCCCTCTATTTTAGAAAAGAAAACTTCTGCTTCGTCAGAGCTTAATTGTGAGAGATTTCATGGGAAGCTTCCATGGAGGAGAAAGCAGATGGAAAGTTCTGGGAGTTTTTCATGAGTGCTTTCCTGAAAGAATAAAAACAGTTCATCCCTTTTAGAGGTAAGAGAAAGTAGGCAAAAGAAGAGATACCCTTGGCTTAATTGCAAGCTTCTGAGTCTGCTCAACACCAGAAGTATTCCACAGTGTACACATATAGAGAGAACTACAACGTAGGAAAGGATACGTCTGTAGCCTTGTTAACACAAGGATTAAAAAATCACAACCCTAACGATCTGAAATCAAAATATTGGCCCAAAAGTCCAGCAGAGTTTTAACACTGCTTACAAACTACCTACATTTCACAATATGTTGAAAATCTAGCATTAAATCTGTAGCAATGTCTATTTCCTATCATTTTCCTGTTCTGCTCAGAACTCTAGCTGTTTTTTGTAACCTCTCATATATGCTTAACCTTTCCTTCTGTATCACTTCCAGCAGGTTGTCACAGTCCCCTGATCTTCCAATTCTCTTATACCACTCTCTGCTGCCCTAGTTTTCTTCTCCATTTTCAACTGTCTGAAATATTTCAGCAGAGGTGTATAAAGAGCACTAATTTATATAAGTAGCAGTACCCTGTTGATATATACTGAATACAGGTGATTGGTGAGCAGCACACCTCCAAATGGCATCAAGACACCTTCAGGATAAAAATACATAATAATAAACAGAACAAGTTCACTTATGAAGGAAGATTTACTTCTGTAAATCAGTATGAAAGTGGGGCATAAAAGAAGACAATGACTACAAGAGTATGCATGAAATATATAGTGCCTTAACTTGGGTCTCATTCACAAAAAGCTTACATTAATATAACTAGGAACCAAACTTAGAATACTGCTAAGCTTGAAATCATAAGGTTCTTTTTTTTTAAATAAAGTGTGTTAAATCACAGGTAGAATATATCCTTGCCACATGTTAATTTTTATCATAAGCTTGCAATTTTTAGCTTTTATTGAACTAAAGGTCCTAGCTGTTACTGAATAAAAGGCAGGATTTCAGTCTTCATGGCAACAGAAACAGAGAAAAAAACCAAGCCATCAAACCCACAATCCCTGTGTATCGCTGTAGAAAAGCAGTCACAGCAGTAAGAATTTTTAACAGCAGCTTTCATAGTGTCAGGAAAAAATGGAATCTTGAATATCACAGCTCAGCAAAAGATCTACACAAAATACTGAAAGCAATTACCATTGCTGAAAGCAATGGTAATGGACTTCAATATGAAGCCTGACAACAGATACATTAATAAAAATGTAATTTCAGTATTCAACTCTCATTAAGTGGAGAAAAGGAAGCTCAGGGGAGACCATATCTCTACAACTACCTGAAGGGAGGTTGTGGCCAGGTGGGGGTTGGTCTCTTCTCACAGGCAACCAGTGACAGCACAAGAGGACACAGTATCAAGCTGCAACAGGGCAAGTTTAGGCCGGATGTTAGGAAGAAGTTCTCCACAAAAAAGAGTGATTGGCATTGGAATGGGCTGCCACAGGAAGTGGTGGAGTCACCATCCCTGGAGATGTTTAAAAAGAGACAGGATGAGGCACTTAGTGCCACATTTTTTTTGATTAGATGGTGTCGAATGATAAGTTGGACTTGATCTCAAAGGCCTTTCCCAACCTGAATAGTTCTGTGATTCTGTGAAGTTTGACATGAATGTTACTTCTACCACAGCTTTAGTGGTGTGATTTCAGTTTAATAGATTGCTAGCACTTTCCACATTCAGCTTCTTTTATTTCTGGAATAAAACCATAAATTGAACATAGAAATTTGCTTCTTATAATTTATTTCTTACTGCTAAGTAATGTTCTGTCCTTCCATCCTCCAGTATATATGGGAAAGTATGGACACGAGTTACTCCAAAATCTTATCATACCATGACTATTTAGTAGGGGACCATATTTCAGAAGCTTTCACCATGGTTCCATATTTCTCAGTATAAGAAAGTGAGCATACAGCCATGTATAACCTAACTGATTATTAATTTTGCTGACATTAAAATATTAGCCTAAAATTATGTTGAATGTAATTACTAAAATTCATAAACTGAGGGAAATATAGTTAACCTGTGTTTTACATTACTATATGACACTTAAAAATGTTTCTGACATGGTCTCCAGTCTGTTGAGGCTGCTCCATAGTGAAATTTTTTTCTAAAATAAGGGAGTGATTGCTTATAAAGGCCATTAGATAATAAATGACTGGAATTTGCAGTGAAACAAGTTCAAATTAAAACAAAAGAAAACAAAACCCCAACACCAAACCAAAATGGAAACAAAACAAACCCAAATGTAAAACATGCTGCTTAAAGAACACATTATTGGATCTGTTGCCTTTTAATCAAACTTTGAACTTTTCTAGTGTATATATTTTAGTTAAGCACAAGATACTAAACTCGAGGCAGAAGCAATTGTCTGAAAATAATAAAAGGTGCTTGCATACGAAATGTCTGATCTTTAGAACTTGAGCAATACCAGTAAGTCTCACAGTCTTCATGGCATCCTGGGGTGTATCAGGAAAAGTGTATCCAGCAGGTCTAAGGAGGTTCTTCTCTCCCTCTGCTATGTTTTAATGTGACCACACCTGGAATACTGTCAAATTTTGAGCTCCCCAGTTCAAGTGTTACAGGGACCCTACTGAAAAGAGTCTAGTGGAGAGCCATGAGGATGATTCGGAGACCCTATGGAGAGAGAATGAGAGCCCTGGGGCTGTTGAGTCTGAAAAGAAGACTGAGAGGAGATCTGATCAGTGTGTACAAATATGTGAGTGGTGGGTGTCACGTGGATAGAGCCAATCTCTTTTTGGTGGTGCACATACAATAGGACAAGGAGCAATGGCTACAAACTTCAACACAGAAGGTTTCACCTCAATATGTGGAGAAACTTCTTTACGGTGAGGGTGACAGAACCCTGGAACAGGCTGTCCAGAGAGGTTGTGGAGTCTCCTTCTCTGGAGACTTTCAAAACCCTCCTGTGTGAACTACCGTAGGGGATTCTGCCTTGGCAGGGGTGTTGGACTTGATGATTTCTGAAGGTGGTCTCCAACCTCTAAAGTTCTGTGATAGATCTTTAAACTTCAGAAAGTCCCTTCCTGGTATGATTTAAATTTTGCTCACCTACCTCACATGGGTGATCCATCTAATTGAATTTAAAGTTCTGTTGTATGCTCAGTAGGCTCACACTCCATCTTCCTATGGCACGAAGGTTGTAACTTCAAAAATCAGGCTACTACTTTTCCAACAATCATTTTTTTCACCCAAACTATTTTTGTTTTTAACATACAGTCCTTGCATGCATAGTATACACCAGTGAAACCTTATCTCCGTATTTCATAGCCATGTGCTGCAAGTCCACAATTAATCTTATCCTCAGGCACTGAAGAAAAAAGAAGGAAGAGTAAATTAACAATCTGAAGAGCTATTTGGCTATAATCTCTCTCCACTAAGGTAATATATCTTACCTGAGGAATCCATGTATGATGCAGCTCTGGTGTTACTTTTCATAAATATTACAATACAATGTTTATCAGAAACCCAGAAATTAAAAAGGTAAAGCAATGGCTCACAAATAACCTGGCAAAAATTTTTGACATGTTGTTTGTAGCAATGCTTACTGTCCATTTTTTCTACATATAATACTAAGAATATAGTTGATCATGACACAGCCACATCAGAAACAGTCATATATATACGTAAAAGACATGCATTTAGAAAGAGACTTTATTTTAAAATCCATGCTTTTTCATATTTCTAAGTTCAAGAAACTCTGCTATAGAAACATATTAATTGAAATCACATCCTTTAGTTTAAGCAAGTTAAAATATAGTTTCTTTAATATTTATTATTTGTTATTGTTTAATTATCATTATTTAATTATTTTATATTTAATGTAATTATCTTTAGATTTAATTTAGTAGCAGTAGTAGTAGTACTAATTATTATTTTTCCTTTAATTATTGATAAATCTAATTTTTAGAAAAACCTATAGCAACAACTGCACACATAAAGAGCATAGCACATTTACATTCTTTATGTCCATGCAATTAGGTAGGAATCTTTGAGTTTGGGTTTTTTGGTTTGCTTTGGTCTGATTTTGTAGAATCATAGAATGGTCTGGGCTGGAAGAGACTTCCAAAGGTCATCTAGTCCAACGTCTTCTGCAGTCAGTGTTGTATACTCAACTAGATCAGGTTGCACAGAGCCCTGTTGAGCCTCACCTTGAATATCTCCAGGGATGGGGTATAGTATCATGTAAATGATACTATTAATGGTAGTAACGTATTTATTGCTAAGATAAGCTTATGAAAGATGAAAATATGGTCCCAAAAGAATATATATATTTTTTTTAGTTAGAGATTCAGGAATATTTATTACAGAATTGATATAATCTCAGATATTTAAGAAAAATGAATGTTTCTTATTGGGGTTTCTTTATCAACATTTTTATACCTGGGATTAGCAATGCTGCTTTAATATCTACTCTGAAGTGGGGTTTTTTTTGTTGTACAATAAATTATTTTTAAAATCTATAAAATATGCTTATTTCAATTTTAGGATAATAACCTTACTGTATGAATAAATACTACTCATAGTGGTCAGCATTAGTTTAGAGATGTATAGGACTAATATATAATTTAGGTCTGATTCAAGCAGGAAATATGACTTAAACCTCTCCATAGCATAGACTCCTACATCTCCCAGACCACACATAGCCCATATTGGGATGGATCATAGCTGCAACTACAGCAGGATAAATTAAAGTCCTAAATTTTACTTACAATACTTCACAAAATAGTTCTCCACCTCAATCTTCATTCTTTTAGGTATATTCTGTTTAAATTGTATGTATATTACCCTGAAATTCAGCAGTTTCATATTCCATTTAAAAAAAGGAAAGGAAAGGAAACAAAGAAAAAGAAAGTCTAGGCTAAGATCTTTTAAGTCAAGGTTTACTATTTGTGAAAATTTGCAGTGGACTTAAAAACTGTTGAAGCTGTTGAAATGAAAGTGAAGAAAGTGAAGAAATGCTAATCCAGCCCTTAGTCTGCTCCATTTAATATCAGGATATTAGTGCAGAAAAGAACACACAAAGAACTAAATATTTGCCTTTTTGGGGGGGGTTTAGACCTTCTAGAAGACATTATGCATGCATAAAACAGCTGGCATATTGATTTCAAAACTGCATATATTTGTTTTAGATGTATTTCATTAAATGTTTAGTTTGCAGCTAGAGGCAATCATTCTATAATCTATAATTTTCCATTAACAATTCATACAACAATTTATTATTTCAAATGCATCACAGAATCACAGAATTAACCAGGTTGGAAAAGACCTTCGAGATCACTGAGTCTAACCTATCACCCAACACGATCTAATCAGCTAAGCCATTCCACAAAGTGCCACATCAAGTCTCCTTTTAAGTACCTCCAGGGATGATGACTCCACCACCTCTGCAGGCAGCCCATTCCAATGCCAATTACTTTTTTCTGTGAAGAACTTCTTCCTAACATCTAGCCTAAATCTGCCCCGGCACAGTTTGAGACTGTGTCCTCTTGTTCTGTTCCTGTTTACCCGGGAGAAGAGATCAACTGCCACTTGGCCACAACCTCCTTTCAGGCAGTTGTAGAGAGCAATGAGGTTACCCCTGAGCCTCCTCTTCTCCAGGCTAAACAACCCCAGCTTCCTCAGCTGCTCCTCATAGGGCTGTGCTCCAGCCACTTCACCAGCCTTGCTGAAATGCAAGTTATTCCAAATTTAGGTCTATATTCATCTGTGTCCAAATAGTTGTACCCTGTAAAAGCTGTATTTCAAATTATTCCTGGAAACCTTTTCTTTTAAGGACTTATTTCACAAGCTGGACCATTTTCTACAAGACAAGTATTTTGTCTACAAGACTTAACAGCATTGAAAAAAAGAAGTATAAAATTAATTTGAAGAATTATGTCATTAGTTGTCATTTACTGGGGGAAAAAATCACTCTAACTGCACTTCAGCTCTCCTTTGTCTCACTGAATATTTTTGATTTAAATAAATATGATGATTTGTTTCTTTCACAGGATCAATAAGCAGATGATCCATATAAATAATTATTCGGCTAGGAAGTTGTAGCCTATCAGAGATACTTGTTCACTTGAACAAGAAATTGTGGAACAATGAAAGTATGTAGGAAAAGCTGATGTGCCAAGTTTCTGTATTATAGCCAAGGAGTGCAGAGGTTAGCTTGGGAAATCTTGTTCAAATAGACTAGAGAAATGTTTAGAAAGTTAGAGGATAAAATTATTTTGGTTTAGAAACACATATCATACATATGACAAAACATTGCCTTTTGTAAATTTACAAAGGAACCATAACTCTACAATTTAACAGTACAGATGATGACAGGAGCTGCAGTTGTTCAGCCTGGAGAACAGAAGTCTCCAGGGAGACCTAATCGTGACCTTCTAGTACCTGAAGGGGCTTGCAAGAGGGCTGGTGAGGGACTGTTTGCAAAGACCTGCAGAAATAGGATGATGGGCAACAGTTTGAAATAAGAGGATATTTAGATTGGATGTTAGAAACAAGTTCCTTACAATGAGAGTGGTTGAGCATTGGAACAGGTTGCCCAGGGAGGTGGTTGGGATGCCATCCCTGCAGATGTTCAAGGTGAAGCTCAACAAGACTCTGGGCAACCTGATGTAGTTGATGATGTCCCTGCTGATTGTGGGCTGGAGGTTTGAATAGATTATCAAATTTTTTTGAGGTGCTTGAACGTGTCCAGAGAAGGACACCAAGGCTGGTGAGGGGACTGGAACACGGCCCTATGAGAAGAGGTTGAGGGAGCTCGGGTTGTTCAGTTTGGAGAAGAAGAGGCTCAGGGGAGACCTGATTGCTCTCAACTACCTGAAAGGAGGTTGTGGCCAGGTGAGGGTTGGTCTCTTCTCCCAGGCAACCAGGGACAAAACAAGAGGATACAGTCTCAAAGAGTGCCAGGGCAGATTTAGGCTGGATGTTAGGAAGAAGTTCTTCACAGAAAAAGTGATTGGCATTGGAATGGGCTGCCTGCAGAGGTGGTGGAGTCATCATCCCTGGAGGTGTTTAAAAGGAGAATGCAGAAGTCACTTAGTGCCATGATTTAAGTAATTAAAAGGTGTTAGGTGATAGGTTGGACTCAATGATCTCAAAGGTCTTTTCCAACCTGGTTAATTCTGTGATTCTGTGAGCTTTAGAGTTCCCTTTCAACCCAGGTGATTCTGTGATTATACACATAAAGCAAACAGACAAATTGATACTCAAGAATATTGATCTGTAGATTTTGATGAGGCAAACTCAGCAAGCATTGTTCATAGTTCTTCCACTCTTCACTGAAGATCCTGAAAAAAATGAAAAGCAAGTCAATTTAAAAACTATGATATTGTATAATAGAAATATGAGAATCTTTTTACAATTGTCTTTGTATCAAAAAATGGATCGTATGCAATAAAATCCCAATATAAAAGATACACTGGAAAAATAAAACCACATTGTCTAAGGTTGCAGTTTTATGTCAGGACTCTCAAATATGCCTGCTGAAGCCAAAAAAGATGACTGAAACTAGACAGGTTTAAAATAGTTGAATTAAGTTAATAACACTACATGTGCAAGAGGCCAAAACTCAGTGTGAGCTATGAAACAGGCACAGGAAAAAACATAAAGATTTAGTAAATTAGTCTGCCATAAAATTGGAGCTATTAAAACTGTGCTTTTACTGGTAGCTGATTTTCCATATTTTATACTACATTCCAACAGACAAGTAAGGATATTCTGTATTCTTGCATACATGTTTGGAATTAGATGTATAGAGTTGATTGCAATTGTCTCATTGATTTTTTTTTTCCTTCTTTAGATGTTGGGTTACAAACATTTAAATACTTGTAAGATCTCGATGTTTAACATTAATTTTGTAAAAACAAATGTGCCAGAAAGCTAACAATTGCTTTAACTTTACACTGTTGTTATATGGGATGCTGTTGTGGATGCAGGGAATTAATGTGATCAAGTCAAGAATTATAAAAACAGAATTATTTTATTTCCCTCAAATCCCATTCCCCTGTTTCTTTACAGGTTTGATTTGATTAGGAAGAATCTTCTAAGGATGCTATAGACAAATTCAGAGATTTAGGAAATCAGAAAATGAAAAATGCTAAGCTATAAACACAGCTTTTACCCCACTATCAATTGGCTGAGCAGAGAATTAAGGGAAGAGCAGCCTTACTCACAATGATGAGTTAGGCACTTGGTGATGATTCCTTGTTGGATTCTCTGTGGCTCAGCTGATTCTGGCTGCAAGCAATATCCAATCACAGATTCAAAATGGCAAAGTCCAAGGCAGGTGAAAAGTTCACCAAACTTAGTGATATCTCAAAAATATGATTTCCACAAGATAGAGATTTGTGGAAGTCATGCTATCTCAGCAGTGACAGGATGAGAGCCAAGCTAGGATCTCCCACTAGCCAGAAAATCAGCCAGGAAGTCAGCTGCAGTGTAAGGTCCCAGAGCAGCTGGGTCTGGGTGCCACTGGCAGCTCTCTCAAATGGACCTAGAACTTGCCAAGCTTGCAAGACTGCACAGAATGGTGCAGAACCAAAGGGACTGTCCAAAGACAGGGGCATTGCAAAGCCAAAAGCTGTGCAAAAGGTAGAAGCCCTCCGAAAGCTGAGATGGTCCAAATGGGAATTCTTCAAGAATGGGCTCTGTCCAAGTGGGATACTCTTTCAGATGGGAACCCTTGTGCCTTTTCTCTTGCCCTATTTATATTCTTTTAGACAGTGTCCATTTGTCAATTTATACTGGGTATGAAAAACCCAGCCAACCACCAGCCTGATTCCCAGTGTGGGCTTCAGCACGAGCCTGTACACATGTGGAAAGGCATCTTTTGCTGTCCCTCTTCAAGCCCACAGAGTTGGGGGGTAGTGGGAAGCAGTTTTCACACCTTCTTCTCCTCCCCATTCAAACCCACGGTGGGGAAGAAGGAAAGAATTTGGGGTTCTCCAGGACTCATATGTTATGGATACGTGGTTCGTGGATATGGGCTTCTGCAACCTTTGTCTGTCAAAGCTGAGATATATCCTAATACAAGACAAATTTAAAAAGCAAAAGGATATTCGTCCACATGCACTTTTTCCTTTCAAAGCAAATGATCTGATTTATTTTGTAATTTCAAACCAACATACAAACAAAAATAAAATTCCATGGTTTATATTGAGTTATTAGATGTCATAAGGGGATCTCCAGATTGGACAGTCACTCCAGTTGAAAGTAATCCAATAGAAAGTAAATTATAACATGAACAACTCAGTCTTTGGCATTATAAAAATGTTCTTTAATTATTTTTCAGATGTGATGAAATATTAATTGTCATCATCCATGAGTGAGAATAAGTAAAATCTTTACAGTGCAGAGTGAAATGCAGCATCAGTGAAATCTCTGTTGTATAAGGTCTCAATTTATTGTCTCCTTTCAAGCAACCTTAGATGAAAAATAAACTGAGATAATTTTGGTTATTTACATATGAAATATAGGGTTATGGAATCATCAGAGTAAGTTTTAGTCAAGGTTTTTTGCTAATAATTTAACTACTTTATATATCTAAACACATTCTGAAAAGAAACTCATTTTAGACATTGGGCACCCCTGAGAAGAACCCAGTAGTGTCTTGTAGTGGTTTAGCAGTTACCTCCCCCCCCCCACCTTTTGTAAATGCCATATTCCAAATATAGGTACCAACAGACACCACACCCCTCCTGGAGACCAAAATCCCCAAGAGAGGGTAACCAAACGCCCCCTACCGCCTTTCCCCACTTCCCCAGTCCTATCTCACCACCGCTTGATGCTGCAGATAAGCTGAAGTAGATCAGTCAGAGAGATTAGTGGCAGGAAGGAGTTAGTAATTTTACTCTGAATTAGTTAGACAAAGAGACAAAAGAGAAGCAGCTGCAGCCAGAACAGTCAGAAGCCCTCTGCTTCTGTTGTTTTCAGAACAGTTCTTAAAAACAACTTTTTTCTCTCTCTCAGTAAAACTCCGTGAAGTGACAGAGTGTTTACCTCTCTCAGCCAATAGTCTAATTGCTCACTCAAATCCTCCAATTAGCTCAAACCAACACATGTCTCAGAACCACTACTGCTCCATTCTTTAGAAGGAGGCATATAACTGTGTGGGAAGTGGTGATGTGGGAATATCCAAAATTGAACTTTTGAACAGCCTGCTGCTTTGTACATGTACCCAATATGGGACAGTTGTAAATTTTTTAGCATCCAGACTGAGCAAAGCTGGCATTGCCTTGAATCCTCCAATTAATAGAGACATAAGGTGGCACCAACAATTGCACAGCTGATCACATTCTGTACTTCAGCACACAGCCTGTTTAAACTGGGAAAAATTGGGGATTTGGGGGCCCAGAAAGAAGAGGGATTGAAAATAAAATTTCCTAGAAGAAGATGTCTCAGAAAGAAGAGAGGTGGGGATGAAAATGTTAAAAACTTGCCTGGAAAAAAGATGCTAGCAGTGGTGTACAGTCCAGGACACCAGGGATATTCAAGGAGACAGAAGCCAGAGAGCGACCAAATGCTTTTGGCCAGTGATGGCCAGAACTGGTAGCTATAAACAGTGGCACAATGAGAACCAACATGACTTTCTGCTTGACCTCCAAAGAAGGCCATTGAACCAACTCACAGTCCTCATAAACTGCAGGCACTGCTGAATGTCAGAATAATTAGTGATCACATGCAGCCTCCTGTGCTTTAATTGTGCTATAGAGTTGATGGCCTTGGTGTACCTGCAGTGGGCTATCTCTCTGACATTGTAGACAACAATAGCGAAGCATTTGCTATTCCTATAAATGTAAAGTTGATGGAAGTCTGGTTTTATGTCCTGCTGTATTATGGAACAGAGTTTATCTCATCTGAGCCTGCAGTTTAAGGGTAAATGCAAAAAAGAGATAACTCAGTAGCATACCCACAGCAGAACATTTCCTCTACATATTCCTGATAGGATTTAAATTCAGTTAATTTACTTTTGTGTAAGCTGCCCTTAATTTCATATTCTTTGTGGTATGAATTATTACTGACATTTAAGAACCTCATTTTATAGCTGTGATCAAAATGAAATGCAGGTAAATAAAAAGTGACACAATATAGAAGGCTATAAAAAAATGCAAATTGTAGTAGCTCATCCATGCTCATATTTAAGACCAGTGAAAGTATTAAAACATCCCATGAAATGAGAATTAAAGTCTACTTGCCTCTTCTAAGAAAGAATAAGAAAGAGAAAATAATTAAGTTATCAATCTTCGGTGTGATCCTGTACAGCACTTTCTGATCTTGAGCATGGTACACTCTCTGAAGTCAATATCGAGCCATGTATTGACAGAAACTTCTGGAATAAATGACATGGATGAACATTTATGACTTGAAGGAATCTATAGTATGAAGAAAAAAAATTGCATAAACCTTACTTTTAAAATATTGTGTCAGCCCAAGCAATACAGAAGAGAACTCGAAGTTTTGATTAATTTTCTTGGTCTTTCATTATATAACAAAAATGCAAGACAAAATATTAGAGGCTTTGCTGTGTCACTGCATTCGTAGCCTGATACTGCACTGAACACTCATACAAGCTTGACTTAGTTTTTCCTATGCTATCTGGTTAGAAGAAGTTCTATTGCTTTTAGAAGCAGTCTCCATTGCTTTAGCTAACCAGAGATATGCATATATTGTTCTAATGAGCAGGTTGTTCAGGGAGATGGCAATATCCATTAGGTGATTTTAAGAGCCTCTTACATAAACATATATTCCTCAACTGAAGCTACCTTCAAGACTAGATGGTCTGTTAAGGTTTCTTCCACTTTGACTTTTCTTTTTCTGTGATTTCATTGTTATATTTATGTGATCTTACATTCATTCTCATCAACATTAGTGAGACAAGGAGAAAATGTTTGCCTACAGGGAAAGCTGGCACATACAGAGATTAAGTGATGTGAAGGTCATGCTGCCACTGAAGCTGAGATGAAACTCAAGGAAACGAGTTTTGTTCCCAGCCTACTTGACATTAGTCCACACCAGAAATCCTGCATACAGAGGGCATCAGATTTTGATACTATTTGTTCTGATTCTTCAGTCACTGGCACTGTAGAGAAATATGATGCCTCCACTTTCATTGGGCTTAGACATATCCCATTTTACCTGTAGTTTTTTCTCTACTTTTTCACATGTATTTATTGATTCCACTGATTAAGGCATCTATTTATGTAAAGCCATCATTTGTTCTTGTGGAACACTGTTTAGCAGCTGCTATAGATTGGACAAAGGGGTGGCAGGAGAGAAATTCAATTAATACAAAGTAATATTTAAATACATGGCCTGTCAACAGCAATATCAATTAATCTCACTTTTAGAAAATTCTTTTTAGGTATTTTGATTCAAGTATTACTGTGGATTGTTCTGAATTTTAGGGGGGGGAGGAAAATTAAAAAAGAAAGAAAAGTCTTGAAACTGTAAAAGGATTTTTACTTACATAGTGATTTTTTTTCATGCAGATTTATTTTTTCCACTTTTACTGTTTCAATTAAAACCTTTTTCATATCATATTTATGGGTCAATTTTCCAGACAGATTATATCACTGAAAAGCAACACATTGCTTCATTAAAATGTTAATGTATCTAAGAAATTCAGAGTTTTGTTTGCATGTTAGTTTAAATTCCATTTCATTAATGACATGAGGATACAAATTTTCACTGAGATGAGGAAATTTGAAGGCAAACAATTCCAGAAGATTTACAGAACACCTGCTAAAATAACAGTGTCTGAGCTATGGGAAAGATCATATTCTTTTGCTCGCATACAAAATGTTTTTGCATCTATATGGTTGAATGTACTCAAGAAATGTTGTATATGAAGCCATGTTACTAAAAATGTTATGTGCAAGTAAAATATCTGTTAAAATATTTACTGTGCTGGAGCAAGTCAGTACTCAGAATCACAGAATATCAGGGGCTGGAAGGGATCTCGAAAGCTCATCCAGTCCAACCCTCCTGCCAGAGCAGGATCACCTATACCAGATTACAAAAGAATGCATCCAGGCAGGTCTTGAATATCTCCAGAGAAGGAGGCTCCACAACTTCTCTGGGCAGCCTGTTCCAGGGTTCTGGCACCCTCACAGGGAAAAAAAATCTCCTTATGTTTCCATGGAACTTCCTATGCCTCAACTTCCACCCATTGCCCCTTGTCCTGTCATTGAGCATCACCCAGCAGAGCCTGGCTCCATCATCTTGGCACTCACCCTTTACATCTTTATAAATATGAATGAGATCACCCCTAAGGCTCCTCCTCTCTCCAAGCTAGAGACCCTCAGCTCCCTCAGGCTCTCCTTGTAAGGAACATGTTCCACTCCATTCATCTTTTTTTTTTCCTATCAATGTGATGGCTGAAATAACAGATCTTTGGGTTTTTTTGTTTGTTTGGTTGGTTTTTTTTGGTTTGGGGTTTTTTTTGGTTGTGTTTTGATTTGGTTTGGTTTTGTTCTGGTTTGGTTTTGTTCTGTGATCATTTAGGAGTTTTAGGAGCTGTTGTACCAAAGGATTTTATTACTTAAGATGAAGAAAACCACTGAGTGCTGCAATGGGAAAATGCTGCAGTAAAAGTATTGCATCCTCCTTTGTGCTGCTTTGCTGAGGAGACTGAGAAACTTCACTTTCCTCTATGACTTGTGTAACCTAAACCTTGCTGTTTTCATATCATCAAGAAAGACAAAGAAATAATGTCATTTGGATGTTCTTCACTAGCTCCAAGCAGGTGCAGATTTGCTGCACCTGCCAGCTGACCCTCAATTTGTATGTCAAACATTAAGACAGAAGAGCTGACAGAAATGTGAATTTCATTTAGCTTAGCTGCCTCTGGTTATTTTCTCACTTTCCACTGCTTTGTGGTCTCTACCACTGTTGAGGATGTCAAGGAGATTGAGAAAAAGAAGGGTGAAGTTTCAAATATTAAACAGAGGATTCACATATGACTGGAAGAAAAGTACTCAAGATTTTAATGAAATCTTGTAGAATTTAGAATTTCCTAAAGGACCAGGTTCTACTATTATATGTCACAGACTTTCAATGAACAACATGTGCTGTGACAAATAAACAGACAAATAAACAAATACATAATTTTGCCTTCTAAAGCCCTAGAAAGACACTTCACCCTGTCATGCTAACTTTAGGTCTTCTTATTTCCTTCAGCAGCTATTTCTCAATGATATGGGTAATAGTCAAAGTTGCTCAGTTTCCACTTAACTTTAAATCCAGCAGGAATTTTAAACCACAAGTCACTATTTCTTCTGTATTTGCTGTCACTCAACACTATACTCCATCTCCTCTCCATTTTTCCCATTCTAGTCTTTTCTACAAACCTATTAGCTCTTTATTATGACCCCATCAGATCTTTTTTAACAAACCTAATAGCTCTTTTTAAAACTTCAGATATTAAGCAAATAATATGTGTGTTGTAGGCTCAAAACTGTGCAATGCAATTCCCCAGAAAGCTAAGTAAATGCCAGATTTTAAGTTTAGGATGACCCCAGATATGACTACATTTGAAAGGTTTTAGACCTAAGGTAAATATATTCACTTTTATTTCCATTATGAAGCTATTTAAGTTCCACAAAAAGAAGCGATATGTTATTTCTAAATATAAAAATATCACTTCCAGATCAGGAAGACCCACAGCCACAGATTATTGCAGGCTTGGAAGCAGTACTATGATACATACACTCTTCCTCAGCTGTGCACCACTTATGATTAGGAATCAGGTAACAGCATAGGCATATTAGTGTGATCTTTCTTATTAACAAATGGCAGACACTCATGGGTGTCACATTAAGAGAAAGGATCCTGATGCTTGCCTGTCTCAGAGCCCAGGATTCTTGCTAAAACTATTTGGCAAAATTAATATTTACCTCAACTTTTACCTCCACTTTATGGTGTCTCAATAAGGGCTTGTCCTGACACAGCTTAGAAAATTGAAACTATCAAATGGTTTAATCATTCAAAGCAATAGATACAACAGGATTGCTGATGATAAAGGCACTGATAGCAAGATGATCTCACCATTAATAAATAGTTGATAACAAATTCAGAGATGCACACCTTTGCTGTAGCTCTAAAATAATAGAAATATTAGCAAAGATGAAATAGTGCATCCAGTTTTGGGTTCCCCAGTTCAAAAGAGACAGAGAACTGCTGGAGAGAGTCCAATGGACGGCTACAAAAATGATTGTGAGACTGGAACATCTCTCCTATGAAGAAAGATCAAGAGACCTGGGGCTGTTTGGTCTGGAGAAGAGAAGGCTAAAAAGGGGATCTTATTAACATCTATAAATATTTGATGGGTGAGCATCAAAATGAAGATGCCAGTCTCTTTTCAGTGATGCCCAGAGATAGGACAAGGAACAGTGGGTACAAGGTACAGCACAGGAAGCTCTATCTCTCTTTGTCTTTGAAGCTAAACTCCTGTATATTTTACTTTGTTGTGTGACGTAAAATGCAATATTATCTAGTACCACAAAAAAATAGAAGTTCAGGAAAGTCTGAAAAAGAATAGCAGTGCTGTGTGACTATTTCCTTTTGTGGTCTTCTTTCTGCCTTATCAGGTGAAACATTTTCATCAGCTGTTAGCACTGCATAAACACAAGAATCACTAATGTAGAACTGGAGCCATTGGAAAGCAGATGAAGACAAATACAATGATAAGGAAGGATCCCACTTTTCTTCTTCATCAGCTTCCTTGAACAAGAACCAGAACTTACCAGAGGAAAGAGTAGGAAAGCATAGGTATGTCTATAAAAAGACTTTTGGGGCTTTTATTTTAAAAATGGGAAACAATCTCTCTCTTCCAATTTATTTGATGCTTATCTACAATTTATGACTGTGGCCACTTAGAAAGACTAAACCACAAATTTAAAGTGTTTTGCTTTATCTACAGTGACATGTGGAAAGAGTTGGTGGGCACTGGTCACTGTGTTGAATTTTGCAAGTCACCTGTGTGCATAGACTGCTCTGGAATCGCTTCTGCAAAAAGCATTTCCAAGTTCTTTTTTCTCCTCCCCATTCTTAATCTGGCTTATTATATTTAGCAGACTCTAGCTTTTTTGCTTTTTTTTTTTTTAATATAAATACTAAAAGCATATCATACATGAGGAATTGTTTTAAAGTTGCTTTGTTTTTTTTGTTTTTTTTTTTTTTCTCTGAGCTTAACTTCTTGAATCTCTCCTTAATCCTTTACTAAATGTTGTTGGCAACTGTAATGTGTAGACTCTTTTTAGATAGGCATCTACAAATATCTCATTAAGAAATAGAATCTAACTTGTATGTACTTTAAGAACTGAAGAATAGCATCAGAATGAAAATGAGAATCTCAGAATTTAAATAAAAATTAATTTAAAAGTGATATAATGCAACTTTCTCATTTTTACACATATTTCAAATTATTGCTTAAAGGAATACAGTCAAAACTTCACAGACTAAACTAAGACAGTCAAATGCATTGATCATTTATATGCATTATATATTATACACACATAGTGAGGAGTTTATTTGCTATTTTTTATCTTAAACAATAACCACAGACTACATTTTTTAATCTCAGTGGTACCAAAATACAACTTTTTGCATTATCTCAGTGGTATCAGCACTAATTATTATTATTATTGTTTCATTCTGTACTAGCTGTAATAAACTAAAAAGTGTTTAAAGCTTCATAGTTAATAGCAATACATAATGAAACAAGTAATTAAGAGTGTAAGAGGTTATAGTTTATAGTTAAATTGTTCTATTTCTTCTTTAGGAGTTTGATAATCAGGACTCATTTCATTACAACTCTATTACCTGTTCATACAGTATTAATTACTGATAGCCTGTGGATCTGAAACACACTCAAGCCATAGGAAAAAATCCCAAATGTTCTATTAATTATTCAGTTTTCTACTGTGTTTTGATATGGCCCAAGGGAAGAAAAAAAAAAAAGCTACAAAAAAAACCCAACAAAAACTAATGCATTTTCAATGTTTCCATTATTTGAGATCTAAATTTTTCAGTAATAAATTGGAAGGCTTTTAAGAACCTGAGCTTATGATCCTACTTGGCCACAATGTAAATAAGACTTACATCTAATCAAGATTTATTCAAAAAACTTTTCTTTTTTCTATTAAAGAAAGAATTTATAATGACATGGTCATTCAATTCCTTTTCCTGAAGATATCAATTTAAGCAGCTCTTACTTGATTCAGAATTCATGTAATACTGTATGGGGATTTTAAACTGTGAAATGAGTGCCAAAGAGCCCAGCAACATGACTGTTTGAGGCATGATCTTTCCTTACTTATATCTGTGTAGTCATTTACTATTGTGCAAAGTGGGCATAGATTGCTGCCAAACTGGATTTTCCCACCAATATTTCTGTGAATCACATATGCAAGGTAAAAGAGACTATATCAAGTAGCCAGGAATCTTGCTAATCTAGAAGATTTGCTTAAGCATTGTACCTCCAGAGACATGGAAGTGGAAATGTGCATGTAGTTCTGTTGCTCAAACAACAGTCCACACTATGTTGCTTTACTTTACAGGGAAGGGTTCAAGCCAAACCTTGGAATTCCTCAGAAATATATTCATTTGGTAGGATTCAGACCATCCCTTGAAGCAAATCTTTACATGAGCTAATTAAATGTAAGAGTTTAAAAGATTAGGGAATATATATGGATATCACAGAAACACATATGTTTTCATCTATAATTTAACATTTTGAATCAATGAGATGTTTGATAAGCAAATAATTAAAAGATTCCTCCACTCCCCATGCTTCTTTTTTTTTATATTCTTGATTAAGATGAAGTCCTAAGCTTTTAGGCACAAAATAAAGAAATGTTTCTGTCTGCTCTTTATGCTGCACAAAAGAATCAAATCCATTGTATGCTTTTGAAGATTCAATATTGTCTTCTATATAAAGCTGAACTATAAAAATGAGACCAACTACTGTTTGTAGATACTGATTTGTATTAATAAAAAATAAAACACTCAGTGTGGGTGAAATGCAGCAAATTCCCTGTTTCTGAATGATTGTTTACAGTACTTGTGGATCCAATATTAGATTTTTTAATCACATCTCTGTGCACAACAGTATAGCAAACCATTTTTAAAGCACTAATAGAAATCCAGATCAAGATACTAATCAGAGGAAAATATAATCTATATGGATAGGATATTCTCTAGTATTAAAAATCTTACCCAATAAAAGAAACCAGAGACAGTTTAAAATATGGAGTAGAATAGCTTTTTGTGTGGTTAAGCAATGCTAGCAGCACCATTTTTGCAGGAGTACTGTTAAGAGAAACCTATTTCACTTGTATCCACTAGAAGGTAATTTTTTGTCCGAATAGTTAAGTAGATTTAACAAACCCAAAATATCTCTCAACTGAATCTATTTTTTTGCAAGCCATATTACATTGAAATAATTATTTTGTTAAAAAAAAAAAAAAAGTAAGATTCATATTTTTTCTTAATCTTTAAATATTTGGTAATTAAACACAGAAATAATCAGGCTCAAATTACAAAGCTCAGTTTCCAGTCTTAGAAATTCAGCTGTTCCCATGGCATTCTTGACATTTCCATATGCAGAAATCACAGTTTATATTAGAATTACTGCTTAAATTACAGTTGCTACATGCTTATATGTTAATGCCAGCTGATGTTAATATCTGAGCTGCTTTGCATACTTGCTACACCAGTGTTTTAAGAAATAGACAAGCAAACAGGTTATATTTTCTTGCCTAGCTAGAAACTGTAGTGTTTCAGCACTTAAAGCACATTTTTTTCTGTCATGTCACACCTTAGAAAATCTCTATGATCTGGAAAAAAAAAAAAATAGGATTTTGAGAGTCACAGACTGAAAATGCTCACCAACATTTACTATACATTCTCTATTCCTTTGTTCAGTGATTTTCCTAAAACCACTGGCTGCATTTTTAAATCTTGCCTTACATTCCTGCCATTACAAATTGTGCCAGCCTAAGAGATGAGTATTTAAATGCTCAATAGTCACATATGGATATATACCTGATGTGCATCTACACTTTAATTTTAAAATGCTCTGCACATCAAGACTAATAGAAAATGTTATTCTTCGTTGTAGAAGAGTGACTAATCTCTCTTACTGCATCTTTTTAAAAAGCCTGGTGATACTTCTTTCTACTGACTCATTTTCACTTTGATCATAAAGTTTGTTCTTACCATTATCCCTCAAAAAGCATTTGCATGTATCTCCTAAGGAGATCTGTCACAACGATTGACAAGTAGATGGCAGAAAGCTGAGAAATGAACACTTTAGCCACCCGGGTGAGTTTACGGATATTATAGTCAAGAACCAAACTCTTATTTTGGAACTTTGTATTCCATGTGTTTATATAATGGCATGTATTCATCCAAAAGCTCTTCAAGTCTCTCACTTTTTATTTATGCATCTTCATATAGCTGCAGATGAATGATAGATCTATGTCTGGCTATGTTTACATTTAATGACTTGTTCTTTTTATTCACTTACTGTGGAAGGATGAAATTTGTTGCATCCAAAAGGTTCATTTAAAAAATAAAACAAAAATAAAGAATGAGAACATCACCTGACTTAGTGAGAAATTTAAGGAATGATAGATTAATTAAAATACATATGTTCAAACAAAAAATGTAGAAACCTTTGCTATCCATATCTGCTGTCTTTCTTCCCAAGCAAATATTGAGCATTCCAAGATGATTTATAAATCACAGCCAAATTTATAATTAAATTTAGTGACAGGTTTAAGAATGCGAGAAACCATCTTAGAGAAGATCCTTTAAGAGTGTTTTAATCTTTTTTCTTCAGTGAATTGAAAAGTTACTTACTCAACAGGCATTTCCAAGATTGATAATTCTGAAGATATTGTAGGTTAGAAGTCCATTTAGTTAAAATAGAATTTGGTCCTAAATATCTACTATTTCAAGATACTGAAATTAGTTAGTATACATCTAAGACGTACAAATTGACTTTAAAAATAGCAAAGGTAGAAACTTGTGACAATTTTTCAGGTGTTTCTTGAACAACTCCGCCCCATATAAGAAGTCCTATAATAAGAAGATATATAAAAACAAACAAACAAACAAACAAACAAAACAAAAAAACCCAACATTTCAGACACTCTCATTTACTATCACTGTACCTTTAGCAATAGGATGCTCTGATGGAGAGTCTTGGTTGGGGTACCCCAAAATCTGCTACCAGTTGTAGCCTATAGAACTATTCAGATATAAATGAAGGCATTCAAGGCACTGTGAGAAGAGGTTTCCCCTGCAGTCTTAGAGGACTGCACTGGATCAGACATCCACAGCACAGCCCATGGGGAACTCCCAATCGGAACAGCTGGATATCTCCTGAAGAAATTTCAGCCTATGGAGAACCCACGCTGAAGAAGATATTTTCCTGAAGGGCCATGGAGAGCACCCACGTTGAAACAGAGTAAAAGTGTGCATGGTAAGAAGAAGCAGAGAAGAGCTGTTACATGCTAGCCCTCTCTCCATTCCCTTTACACACTCCTCAGAGGGTGCTGGGTAGAGGAGCCGGGAATGAAGGGGCGAAGTGAGCCTGGAAGAAAGAGGAAAGTGGGGGAAAGGTTTTGTTCTAATTTCTGAGTCTCTTTTTCATCATCCAAATCTATTTTAATTGGTAATCAAATAGTATTATCCAAATCAAGTCTGGTTAGCCCGTGATGGCCAATGGTAAGTAATCTCCCATGTTTTATTTGATCATAAAAACATTTCATCTTCTTTCTCCCACATCTGTTCAAGAGAGCTATTAAATGAGCAGCTGAGTAGGTGTTTGTGTTAACCTGCATAGGATTGCCACTCACTTGACACAACCAAAAAATATTATTTAACAGTACCGCCTTGTTCATTCCACTTTTAGGGCCTTCTAAAGTTGCTGACACAACATAAAGCATGCAAATAATATAATTTAACATGAATTGCAGTATTTACATGCTGTAAATCACAGAGCTTTCACAGTCCTTATTTCAAACAAAAAAAATCAATCACTGTCAGAAACTCAAATAACTTGTTCAGCCAGACTTTTGTTTTCAGCTTCAATTTCCTTGTGAAAAGAGATTTCAGGTACTATATAGAATAAAAAAATTACCAGAGTTTATTTTAACAGACAGTTCAAAAAGATTCCAGTATAAATACAGAATAGGATCTTACAGTCTCTGGAGGGGGCCTAGAAGAAAGCTTGCAAAGGTCTTTTTAGAATGTCAGGTAGCGATAGGACTAGAGGAATAGAGCCAAACTAGAAGTGCGTAGATTCAGACTGGATGTTAAGAAGTTGTTCATCATGAGGGTGGTGAGACACTGGAACAGCCAGCCCAGGGAGGTGACGGAAGCCCCATTCCTGGAGGTCTTTAAGGCCAGGCTGAATGTGGCTCTGAGAAGCCAGAGGTGTCCCTGCTCATGGCAGAGGGGTTGGAACTGGATGACCCTTGAGGTCCCTTCAAACCCTGTGATCCTGAAATACAGCCTAAGCAGAGATCTGAGTCTGGCACCTCGTATTTTAAGTCTGAATCTTGTCTGACACAAAGACTGCTGATATGTAGACATTGCAGAAGAGTAACTATGGGTGTTTCTATCTTTGATATGTGAGATATTTAGATACTTAGATCTATCCTTCTCATATTTGAATTCATATTTTCATTTCATATTTTTAAAATGTAAGCTTATAAACAAAAATGTCACTATACTGAATGCAGTAATACATAACTAACAAGATCAAATAGCACAGAAGAAGAAATATAAGGAAATTATTTAGAGTGGATCATATTTGAGGTACAGCAGCCTTCCTGGATAAAAAGCCCATACAGCTATCTGACTTTTAAGGATTGACAGCACTATTTCAGTAAAGTTTATTGTTCACACTAGGCCATTACAAAACGTAGTAAGAGATAGAACAAATTTGATTTTGAAGTTGACTTTTTGTGCTTACAGCATGTGATGAGGAACAATGTTCTGACAGCTCAAGCTCACTCAAGCTTAATGACTGATCTAAATTGGAGCTTGGAGATAAAAGAAATTCTTTAGTGATGCCTCAGTTGTCATTGATTGCTATGAGCAATTTTAAAGCTATTCAAGATGAGAATTGTCAGCTTGGTTCTGAAGGAGGAGAAAGTGGTACATAAGATTGGAAGCTAGTGCAAATGCTGCTGCATCATCAGGGAGTGACACTGTGAATCTGCAGGGTATAATGTAAGCAGTAACTGTGACAAGAAAGACAAAAATGAAAAGCTGGGGACATTATAAATATCATGAACAGCAAGATGACTGAAAACAAAGTGTTCCAGGCTAAAGACAATAAGGAAGTTAAGAGCAGAGCAGAAGTTCCTCTTCTGAGTGTTGGTTTAAGAAAGTTGTTCTCTGTGGCAAAATTATCTTTGCACATAGCATAACATGTTTTCCATATAAACTACTATGATCAGAACAGCAAGTATTTAAGTCATAACAGTGTTAGGGCTAGATAAAATCACACAAAACCATGGCTGTCTAGGTGTGGAGAGGAGACTTTATACTATCAGTTTGTCTTCAAAAGCATCAGATGGAGTCTTCTTCTCTGGAGACATCCAAAACCCACCTGGTTACATTCCTGTGTGACCTACTCTATGTGATTCTGCTCTGGCAGGATAGTTGCATTAGGTGATATTTCAAGGTCCCTTACAACCTTTAATGTTCTGTGATTCTCTGGTAATCAAGACAGAGGCCATTATTTGGGTGAGAAAATGCTGTAACTGCTCTGTTCTTTCAGAAGTTTTGGGAGCAGCTGTGTATCTTTGACATTCTTGTGTCATATGAAAAGCTCACTCCAAATACAAAAATCTGTTTCTTGAGTAATGTATTCAGAGCCAACAGGCATACTTAGCACATGGGTTTCAGATCCAGGAACATCTTCCAGTAATGTTTGGGTATCACCAAGATTTACTGACTTGTTCAGAGAGAAACGGTCTTCAAAGCTTCTTCAGAACAGCCTTAAAAAGGCAATAGAAGTTATCTGTTGTGCTGATGCAAGTGACTGACTACTTATGGTCGTAGGGATAGTGGCTGTGAGCAACATTTTATTGCAGAAAAGGGTTTGTTGATTAGCAGTCATGTCTTGTGACCAAGGAAAGGATCAGGCAGCATGGGCTTATTTCTGAATAATTTTATTTGTGAGATCAAATGTGATCATTGAGACTTCATCAGTACTTTCATGCTTGAAATATACCATGGCACAATTTTAAGGAACCTTATTTGCTGCAATTTATTTTAATGTTTATATTTACTCTATTTTATGTTCCTCTGATAAATTCAGGTTGAAGATATCACTGCTGTGTGGNTTTTTTTTTTTTTTTTTTTTTTTTTTTTTTTTTTTTTTTGGGTGGGGGGTGTTTTCTGTTTGGTTTTGTGTGTTTATTGATCATTTCCTGAGCAAGCATCACATAAGTTTTCCATACCTGTCCTTTTTCAAAGAATCATAGAATGACTTGAGCTAGAAAGAGACCTCAGAGATCATCCACTCCAACCTCCCCACCATGGGCAGGGATGTCTTACAGCTAGACTCAGTTACTCAAGCCCTTATCCAACCTAGGCCTGAACAATTCCAGGGAGGAGACATCCATACCCCCCACCAAGAAACCTATCCCAGAGTCTCACCACCCTCATACTCAAAAATGTAAGATACAGTCTAAATCTCTCCCTCAATTCAAACCATTCCCTCTTGTCCTATTGCTAGACACCCTTATTAAAAGTCTCTCTCCAGTTATCCTGTAGGATCCCTTTAGGTACTGGAAGGCAGCTTTAAGGTCTCCACAGAATCTTCTCTTTAGGCTGAACAACCCCAGCTCATTCAGCCTATCATCATAGCAGAGGTGTTCCAAGGGTTTCTGGTAGTAAAGATTTGTGCAGGTATGCTTTATCTCAGAGGTAAATACAACACCACAGAAACAGAACAGGTTCTACATGCCCTCAAATTTTCAAAATGTTTCAAAAGCCATTGAAGTTTATTGAGCTAATTTCTTTAGAAAGTCACTGTTGCTAAAAGGAAAAGCCTATGATCATTGTATATTCAGCCTTCATTCTGCAATTTTAATGACAGAACTTTAAGATGCCGTATTTTCTTGCTGTGCACAGTTGGATCTCTCTCCTGATCACTAAGAGATCAGCTGCACCGGGGAGAGTTTGTTCCCTAATTTGTTTCCTTCAAAAAAAAAAACCGAAGAGAAAAGGTCAGCACTGCTGTTTGAAAATTCCTGTGACTTATCCAAAACCAAAAATGAATATGCAGCTTATTTGTAACTCCTGTGGAGTCCTATGGACTCCTCCTTATCTCTCACTTCACTTACTGTGTGAATTTGGGCAATTCAGACTTCAGATTTTTTTTTTTTTTCATGTTTTGTCTGTTCTTTACATAATTGTGAGAAACTGAATTTTGAGGAGGACAATTAGAAGCTTTCTCACAACCAGAGCAGGAGTGATTATCTTCTTAATTGACTGTCACTGGTTTAAATTAAAACTGTGGTGATCTGGAATTGAAACGAAAGAACTTCTCAGAAAAGTTTAATAAATCAATTCCACAAGCACATGGAATCCCCAGATGAGAAACTGTTCAAATAACTGGATTCTTCAACAAGAGATCCACAGGGATATTATATCAATCTTTAGAATCAGTTTTAAAAACAATGGAAACAATTGAAATACTATTTTCTGAACCCTCAAATATTTATTAGCAAACAAATGACCATTTTAGGTATGTTACTCAATAGATATTTAGATGTTTAAAGGCAAAAGGAATTGCACTCAATGATTTTAAAGGTCTTTTCCAATCTAGGCAATCCTCTGGTTCAGTGAATTCACCTTATTACATGTCTTTAAAACCTCTTACAATCTTCCCAAGTTCCCAAAAAGAAAAACACAGCTCTAATTTCTCCCCTTTACTCAAACTAGACTCATTCTTTTCATTGCCACACCTTTTTTTTTTTCTTTTTTTTTTTTGTCCCATATAAGTGCAGTTTAATAACTGTAGTAGCAGTTTTGTTAGGTCTAGAGTTCATTTTATTTATTCACTTTGCTGCTGTCTTTCTCTCTGATTTTCCATTAAGTATAGTTTTGCATGTCGTGCTTGAAGATGCCCTTTTTGCCCATGTCACACAGTAGAACAGCAGGGATGCACAGTTTTCTTGTTTCCTGGAAACTTTTTACTAAGGATGTGCAACTTCTATGGTTATTTCCAGGTTTCAAGGAAGCTAGTTGATTCCAGAATGACCAAAATATTTTTTGCCTAATTCACCGTAGTATCTGGCACAATACAAATAACCCTTACCTAATTTGTCAGCACTGTGTGTACCTGGCACTTAGGCACATGGTTTAGTGTTGACTCTTCGGTGATGAGTAAAGGGTTGGACTGGATCACCTTTGAGGTCCTTTCCAAACAGATGTTTTCTGTGTGAAAGACATAGGTTTGTTTTTAAGAATTGGAATACTAAGTCCTCTCTTTTACTTACTAGGACCATAGAATTAACCAGGTTGGAAAAGACCTTTGAGTTCATTGAGTCTAACCTATTACCTAGCACCTTCTAATTAACTAAACCATAGCACTAAGTGCCTCATCCAGTCTCCATCAATCAGTCTTGCTTAAGCTCCTAATGTTTGCCCTAATATAAGGCAGCAGCTGGATTAGTTCTTCTGAACTAAACATCTAAACTTCATAGCCAGTGGGGAAAGACAGACATCTTTAGAGGCTTTGTAGAGTCCTCCTAACAGCATCTTAGCTAGTGAAAGCACTCAGCTCTTGGTCTGCTGTCTAGAAATCTTTAGCCATTTGAAGATATCAATATATGTATTGTAGCTGCTGAATGCAAATTAACTTCTATGATGTATAACATACTACTATACAATATATTTGGTAGTTTTAGGCATGGTTTGTATACCATATTAATTCACATTGCCCAAAAAATCAAATTTAAATCCAAACCAAATATCTTTATTTAAAAAATCTTTTGATAACTCCTGATGAATTTTTAGCAATATTGTCCCTCTAAGCTACTTTTCTCAGACAGATAAATTAAAATACTTCTTCCAATTCCTGTTCTAGTGGGAAGAGTCCCTGCCTAAGGCAGGGGGTTGGAACCAGATGATCTTTGAAGTCCCTTCCAACCTAAGCCGTTCTATGATTCTATGATTATTTTCCCTCATCATAAAATAACTGTCAAAAAAATGCTCAGAAAAGGAAGGTAGCTCCTGTTTAATACCATAGTTAAGAATTTTATTTAAAATTAATAGGAAATTATCATTTGGGATGATAGCAACAAGTACTCTCTATAGAATTTACCTTAAATTATGTATCTGATGAGTTTTTTAAGCAGATGCATTTTACTTTTCTAAGTATACTTGGAAAAATTGATATTTATCTATTGGGTCAGGAAAAAAAAAAAGCCATGAGAATAGTTTATAACTATTTTGTAAAAGCATGTTCTACATTTATGAATTAAAATATGATCTATAAACCAGATAGATTATTTCTCTGTTAAACAGGAGATTATTTTCTTCCTTTATTTGTGTGATGAATATATATCACACTTCTCAGAATCACAAGACATGCACAGATTTTAATTGTGCCCAATCATAATATGCAAAAACTCACCAAAAATTACAGATCTTACAATGTCTTGTGTGTACGCATTTTTAAAAGGACAGCTTAGAAAATGTGTTTATAAAGGCAGCATAACATAATATGTTTACAGAATCACAGAAACATTCTGGTTGGAAAAGCCCCTCGGGATCACCAAGTCCAAACGATATTCCTGCTCTGCAAGGTGCACCCTAAACCATATCCCTAAGCACCACATCCAAATGACTTTTAAACGCATCCAGGGTTGGTGACTCCACCACTTCTCTGGGCAGCCCATTCTAATACCTGACCACTCTTGCTGGGAAAAACATTTCCTAATATCCAGTCTAAACCCAGTGGCAGCTCGAGGCCATTCCCTCTCATTCTACCACTATTTACCTGTGAGAAGAGACCAGCACCAACCTCTCCACAATGTCCTTCCAGGTAGCTGTAGACAGCTATGAGGTCTCCCCTGAGCCTCCTCTTTTTCAAACCAACCATTCCCAGCTCCTTTAGTCACTCCTCATCAGATTTATTTTCCAGGCCCTTCCTCAGCTCTGTTGTCATCCTCTGCACTCGCTTCAGCACCTCCACATCCCTCTTGTATTGAGGTGCCCAAAACTGAACACAACATTCGAGGTGTGGCCTCATCAGAGCTGTGTACAAGGGAGCAATCACCTTCCTAATCCTGCTGGACACAGCGTGTTTTTCCAAATGTTCTTTATGTGTGAAGGATTTAAATAGTGGTAAGATAAGTTCCTTTCCTAGTACAAAGAACTAGAATAATGATCACAAAGTAGAATAAATCCCCTGGAAAAAAAGTGTTTGAACTAGTGATATATATTCTTATCATATCATAAGGCTAATGTAATTTGTTATGCTAAATTAAACTAGAATGTTTCTAATTTATTTTAATTAAATAACGCTTGAAAATTGTATGCCAAATGACAAGAAATTTATGTAGTTTGAATGGAAAATGTTTCCTGTGTAACTATCTACCACTCTCTTAATTTCACCATTGCATTCTCTACCTTTTTTTTTTTTTTTTAATAAAGAATAAGCTGAGGTTTATGAGGAATAAACTGAGTTTATGAGGAGTAAGCTGAGGTTTAAGGTTTTGGAGAGTTATAATGCCTTAGGACAAACCCAAACTTCAGATTTTATCTGAGTCATGTGAAATATATTTTAGAATCTCCAGTTGAGTATTTCCAATTGCTATTTTTTTTTCTCACAATCAAATTCTGTGATTTGTAATTGTTACATTTTTTAAAAAAAAAAAAAGTTGGGGGGTTTTTTGAGAAAAAAAAATTCAAAGTATTGTTCAATCTGTTTGATTTTCCTTGGGTTTTTTGTTGTTTGCTTTTTTTTTATCTAAGAGAACTGCATGCAAGAACTATGCTATTTTACCCAGTTATTTGGATAGCTGTGAGCTTCTTTTAGTGAGGTAGTAAGAAATGACCAGAAACTTCTGCAGTTTGTTTTCTGATTCTCTTGCTGCAGAAAGAGTGGTTTGGTTCTTATATTTTCTTTGTATAAGTTATTTATCTTAGAAAAAAATTGACTGCAGTATAACTTGCAATCAAACTGGACTATGTCCTTAACTGTCTGAGGAAATAATACTTTAACCCAGACCTGTCCCACAAAGATATGCTTTATCTTTACCAAAGAATAAGTGTGTCACAGGAAGCTGTAGATGTTGAAAACTTCAAGCACTCTTTAATATGTTGGTCCTTGATTTTGAAACCCATGTAAATTCAGTGCTGGGAAAGACATTAGGCTCAGGAAAAATCCTATGGCACTCCTGCCGTGATGGAAGGACTGTTTTTATTCACCCTGCTTTCATCTCTGCAGCCACGCTACTTGGCAGTTGGCTTTGATCTCCACTGGACCTCATGTAGTGCCCTGAGTGAAGAAGTTAGGAGGTCCAGGTACAAAGTAATGTGTGCAGTGTGGAAATTAAGGGTAGTGTCTTTTGGTACTCACCAAAGTCAATGTTTTCAAAATACACTGTAGCTGTCCAGGTCAGTCAAGGAATGATGAAGACATGAACAAAAAAGGCATTATGAATTTGTGGATGCTACTGGAGAAGAGCTCAGCATCAGCAAGGATATCTACCTGTGGTAGTACTAGACTACTAAATATCCCTGGGAGACCTTATCTTCACTAAGTCTTTATTCCTGGTACATAGGGCAGGACTGGTTATTTTAAACAACCAGCTTAACATGTGGTACGCCCCAGATGCATATTTGTACTTTATTTTTTGTCTCTCTGATAGTAAATATAATTGGCTAAACAAGCCAATCATATCACATACCAAACATAATTCAAATGTATAAATTGTTCAGAGAATGTAAAAGCCACCTTCAAAGTGTTCTGAGAGTGGTTTCTGAGGGTTATTGTACTGATGAAGTAGTGCAGATTTATCCAAGTTTCAACCAAGAGCTAATACAAATGTCTGGAGCTGCACAGGCTCAAAAAAGTTTATATAAAATCGTATAAGTATTTTTTAAGCAATTCTAATTACCAGTTATTAATTTGTTTTTAAGACATGAAATTCTTATAAAGAAAGCATAAGACTTTAGTGGCCAGAGTTTGTTTATGTGAATCTAACCCTCAGCTCTCTGTAAGTATATTTACTAATTAAGAACATTTTACAACACCAAATGTTGACCCTATTCAATAAATTAAAAATAAGAATCTGCTGCTCTTGCACTTCCTAAAATAGATTAAGTTGTAATGTATCTTACATACAATAGATATGCAATTCTTTAAATGTAAAAGGATATTTTTTCCTTTCATTTTCAATCACACTTTAAAAGACAACAAAATTTAAACACATCAAACATTATTCTGCATGCCAACAAAAATGCTAGAAAAATTCTCAGGCAAATCAAAGCACAAAAATATTATAATACTCCTGCTTCTATTACATAGTCTGCATTCTAGCTAACTCCTTGCAGTAGCTGTTCTACTAGTGTTAGTATGAAAAGTAGATGCCAGAGATTGCTGTTATAATTCCTCTACCACATTTGTTAAGGTATTGGACTGACAATAACTGAACTCCTGTCCTTTAAATGTATCTATTTGTTTAACCTTACTAACTCATCAACAAACACTTGCTGTGCCATGAAAAATCAGGGTGTATTGCACTGCTCCCCTACTGCTGTGAAGGAAAAAAAGAGATCAGAACCTCTGAGGGGGAAGTATGGTCATGGCTTGCAAAAAAATTGTACCTTATTTTTCTCTTTTCCATCTTTTTTCTTACAAGTTAAACTCCATGTCCCTGGGTTCCTTATTTAGTCAATGGAGGAATATATGGTCCTTTAGAGGGCTGTTCATAGTACCTAACTCAGAACTAGAGTATCTCACTGAGCCAGATGATGTGAGCATCCTGCTGAGCAACAATCTTTCTGCCAGCAACAATATATTGTGTTGATCTTTGTCCAGACTAGACTGTGCGCTCATAATCAGGGGCCCCCTAGATATTGTTTGAGTCCTCTTTTTCTCAAGAAAAGCATCACCTGTCATTTATGTTAAGAAAGAATAAGTGAAGTTATAATTCAAGTCTTCATCAACTGCATGCTCTAGTGGCCTGTTCTTGTCCTTTCATGTTCTACATATTTGTTAATTCTGTCCTCTGTCTCCTACATATTACAGCTGTCTCATTTCTAATGTTTCACTTCTCAAACCCTCTGCCAGTCAGATGTATCAGTTTACCAATGCACCTTATTCTGTCTTATAGGAGAATAAAAAAGAGAAGATGGAACTTCCAAAAATTAACTCTCTCCTTTCCCATACTTTCTTAAAAAGCAGTGCTAAAACCCACACAATCTTGTAGTTTGACTTACTTTAACTATTTTCAAGGAAATTTCAGCAATAACAATTTTTCCCGTTACAAATTATGATAGGTTGCTATTTTATCTCTGGTTTTGAGTAACAGATATGGGGCCCAGGCACTCTCTAAGACATACTTTTAACCCTCATATTCTGTAATATCAATGATGGTGCACATCAAGCTTTGTCTTGTAACATTTTGCAGATCAAAATTTTCCCTGCATAATAATGCACATTTCAGATGTGTGAGAAGGGATGGATTTAGTTTTTGGGGTAAATGGAAAAATCACTGCTTATTCTGCTATTTTTCAAGACTTTGAGGGTTATAGTAACACTCCCTTTTTAAGTTTTAATTGAGGCGAAACACATGACTGGTAATTTGCAGTATGCAAAATGGAAAATAAGGTTGGTTTTTGTTGGGGTTGCTTTGTTTAGTTCTGTTTTTTTAATGCCATTTTATAAAGCACTGTGATTGGACCAAATGCTATTGTTAAATTGGTTCTTAATGTAATAACTGGCTCCAAAGAGAGGATTTAAAAGAAGAAAAAGGTAATTTATTAGCTGAAAAACAGAATGTAGAAAAATAACTAGGAAATGAATAAGTAACTGAGGATATAGACTTGTGATTATGCTACATATGGACTTTCTTATTTCTTGTTTTAATGGTTTTGGGTACTGCTAAAGAAAATTAATAAAATTGGGATAGGTGATAATAGACTCAGTAGTGTTTTTATGCAAACAAATCTACAACTGCAGTAAAAATCTAGTCCTGTATATACTGCAGTTCAGGAATTAACATAATTAAGAAATTCAAAGAAACCATTAGTTGAGCACAGTAGAATAAACAGAGTACAAAATACATTTTGTAAGTCTCACAACAAATGTTGATTTAGAAGGAACTAAAAGAACGGATAAGGCAAATTATAAGAGAAAGAAGGATTCAGTTAAGTAGATTAACAAGTATATAAGGGAAATTCTAAGTCTTCGAACTCCCTTTTTTTCCTTAAGCATAAGCTATTGCAAACATCTACAATTTGGGGGTAAAAGTCCAAAACATAAGGAGATTCCAAATAGAATAAAGCTACTCAAATAAATTCTGAATAATTAAGCTAGTGGTAGAAACAAACCTCCTGCACTCAGTAAAGTACAAATGTAAAGACAATCACTGCTCAGAAAGGGTAACCTCTATATTTTTTTAGAAAAAAGTTGCATACAGGCCACATATACAACAAAACTGAATCTACCACAGATTTCAAGACAAATCACAGTTTACTTAGTGCTATCACAGAATCACAGAACCTTAGAGGTAGGAAGGGATCTCCAGATATCTTTCAGTCCGACCTCTCTGCCAAAGCAGGATCCCCTACAGTAGTCTTCACAGAAACACATCCAGGCAGGTTTGAAAAGTTTCCAGAGAAGACTCCTCCTCAACCTCTCTGGGTAGCCTGTTCCAGTGCTTTGTCACCCTCATCATAAAGAATTTTCTCTTCATGTTGATGTGAAACCTCCTCTGTTCCAGCTTGTAGCTGTTGTTTCTTGTCTTATTGCTGAGCACCATCAAAAAGAGATTGGCCCCAGCCACTTGAGACCCACCCCTCACATATTTGTCTATATTGATCAGATTCCCTCCCAGTCTTCTCTTCTCCTGACTAAACAGCCCCAGGGCTCTCAATCTGTCTTCACAGGGGAGATGCTCAAGTTCCCCAATCAACTTCGTGACTTTCCACTGGACTATTTCCAACAGACACCTGTCTCTCTTGAACTACATTTCATCCCTGTTCCAGTGAAGCTTATCAGAGTTTTGTCCCTGGTTTTGAAAGAGGCAAGCCAATACTTTAATTCATAACTTTCTATTGTAGATGGCATTATTGCTTATTTACTTACCATCCATTGGCTGTATCAACACAGGGTGAAATTTTGTGTTGTGTCCTTAAATCTGACAAGGACTTCTACTTTTTGTCACTTCACCTTAATTTATATGATCCTAAGATACACTGAATAAAAGTAAACAGCTTGGCAAGATGGAGTAGTTCAGAATACTTACCTTACTTTCCCTCTTAAAAATAGATACCAACAGACCTTTCAGCAAATTAAATATAAAACCCTTCCTGGAATTTCACCTAAAATACAATGTTAACGTATAACAGCAACATATCTCTTCTATATGTGTTTGTGATCTCTAAAAATATACATCCTTGCACATGTATATATATGTTATTATTTTTATCTGCATGGAATATAGAATTTCAAAAGCACTTAAGTGTATAGCGGAGCTGTGTTTCTCTGCCTTTTTCAATCACAGTTTGCTATCACTAGCTTCTGTTTCAACCCCCGAGTTCATTACTGCCTCCTTATTTTCTTGCTTTATTTCTTTGCCTCACACTGTTGCCAGCAGCTCCAGCAGTGCTGGCAAAATTCCCAAACCAATAATCTAAGCTGAACTGCACTGTCTTAGTCTATAGCTATAGGAATGTCTCAGCGCCATGCTTTTTGGGCCTCATGATTTCCTATAAATGTAGTTCAGGTTGAGTCAAGGTGGTTTATCACAGAGCCAGAAATTATGATGAGAGATTATTACCTGGGCTCCAAACCATGTATTTTCTTGTCTGGAACACAATTATTCCTCATTACTGAACACAGATCACACTGTTTGAGGACTGCATCTTGAAAAAGATGCAGTGATAAACCCCAATCATTTTCTTTTTTTATATTCTGGAATAACTCCCTCAGTAATGTTACCATAAAATTTAACTGTATACCAAAGACATTATAAATATCTTAATTTTGAGAATTAGCTATAAAACACTAAGTACTAAACTGTACATTTGTTTCAGTGTCAGGCTGTTTCACAATTTCTTTAGCATTCTTATATTGAGAAAAACTTGAAGAGCAGAGCACACTTAATGTGAATGTGATGTTCAGTGCAGCATCATTTGGATTATTTAACAGATTCAAATGTACTGCTTTTGTAATAAAAGCCTCTGACCTCTTAACTCTGAATTTGCTTCTGTCTCAGTAAGCACGAATCATTATTTCTGCTTAGCCTTTGTTATATTCCTCAAAAGTAGCTAAAAAGCAACCCTTACCCTAAAAATATTACATGTACTGTTTTCCTTCACTTCCAAGAACTTCTTTTATAAATCCTTCAAGCACTACCTCAGTGCTCCAAAGGGGAACATTCTAGAAGATAAATGTTACAAAATATGAACAGCATCTCAAACAACGTGCATTGTGTCCATGTCTTCCACTATGAAATTTTGCATTATTAAAATTGACTACTACGAAAATCATCTTGGCTGCTCAAGGAAGATACTGCAGAACCACAAAGAAAGAGAGAGCACAGATATGCAAGGTTTGTGCCACCTTCTTTTTCTTAAAAATCTTTCTGTACATGGAAGTTAACTGAAAAATTATTTAAAACATTATTCTAAATTTCAAATAACGTAAGATCAAATTAACTCAAGAAAGTGAGGCCTTGAGCGACCTGATCTAGTGGGAGGTGTCCCTGCCTATGGTGGGGGTTGAAACTGGATGATCTTTGAGGTCTCATCCAACCTAAACCATTCTATTATTCTATAATTCTATAAGTTCTTGCACTGATTCCCTATTTTCTGTTAAAGAAAGTGGCAGAAGATACAACAGAAAAGCCCTTCATAGAGCTACACCAACATAGAGAGGGTAAGAGATTTGAATTCTCCTTTGGTGTGATGGAGTTGAGCTACTAAAGGTGTACAAATTTTCTCTCCTCAGTAAGGACCAAATGGGATGGGTGTGGCATAACTACCTAGCTTACCATGGGATAGGAATTCAGATGGATTGTGGGTGGAATGGGCTGTCTGCCAGGCCTTGCCTTGACAGACCACCCTATGGAACCCCAATACCATTGGTCTCCAAGCAGGAGCTAGTCTAGATAGCATCTTAACACTTCAACAAAAACCTCATCCTAATTCATTGCTACCAATACATTTTTAAGAAAGAAAAAAAAAAAAATTAAAAAGGTGTAGTCAGAATTTTAAATTAATTGCAATCACAATAATTGTACTCTGGGTATGAATTAGTTTGATACTAATTTGCATCTACATCTGTTCACAGAAGATATTGAGCAACAAAAGTAAAAAGTGGCATTCATAAGACAAGATTTTTTCCATAGAATCATAGAATGGTCTGGGTTGGAAGGCTCTTCTAGTCTAACCCGCTCAACATAGTGTAGGGAAGCTTTAGGTTCTTCCTGTATAAAATACCACAGTAACAGGTACAGTAGGCAATTTGTGAGTACTGCTGAATAGAAACATACTAAAATATAAGATCTGATGTTTGTTCCAGCACTTCCAAAAAGCAACATGTGTTTTATGAATGTTTTCAGCTCTAAACTAATATAGTTACAAACTTCTTATTATTCTCTGAAAGAGTTAATTTTACCAAAGAGTGTTTAATGTAGTTGATAAAACAGACTTTCCTATAGTTTTACAGTGCTGATACCATATCCTGTTGATGTCCAAAGAAATTTGAAAATCATTAAGAATCCAGATAGTTCACAGAATCACAGAATGTTAGGGGCAGGAATGGACCTCCAGAGATCAAGTCCAACTTCCCTGCCAGAGAAGAATGACCTAGGGTAGGCCACACAGGAATGCATCCAGGCAGCCTTTGAAAGTCTCCAGAGAAAGTCTTCACAACCTCTCTGAGCAGCCTGTTCAGTGCATTATCATCCTTACCATAGTGTCTCCTCATGTTGAGTTGGAACCTCCTGTGTTCTGTGTTCTAATTCTAATGACTTAGGTGGTAAAACAAATATCCTGGGAGAAAAAAAACATATTAAACTATATTAAGTGCATGAAAGAAACAAGCCAATAACTTTCTCTTGGACAAGTAGCATTTCTACTATGGATTATTATGCTGGGATGTTACATGTATTGTTGGAATTGTGGGACACTGGCAGCACTCTTCATTCAATGAAGTATAAAAGAAGGAAAAAAAAACCAAAGCAAGAAAAAATGGGTAGGAAAATGAAACTAATGTTTATTAGCTGAAACAGGTTAACTGTGTTACCAAAAAACAATAAAAAATAGATTCCTTTTTCATACAGCCACTTTGTTTGTATCTCTCTGAACTTAACTGATTTGCAAATAATGATGCAGACTGGGAAAAAAAAGAAAACTTGTAAGTGCTGCAGTGGTGCACCAGCACTTAAGTCTAAAATACAAGTAGTGATTTTATTGGTGAAATTTACTCTTGATTTGCTTCCTTAAAACTAACTGAAAAGGAATGGGGTTTTCTGTTGAGAAGCTGTCATGTAAAAAAGATTAATATTATTTGTTCAAAAAATTTAATGGTTCTGTAATTCAACTGCAGTATCATCAAAGAAAGTGAGTAAATATAATCACGCCATGCTTACAGTAAGTAATTTTTAATAAACCTTTTTCATAGTTTTCTGGTTCTGCTCTTCTCATGAACTCATGGAATTCCTGTGTCTCTGCTACCTTTTGTTTGGTTTATAACCAGGCAGTTCCAAGTCCCTTGCCAGCCACTCCCTTTCAAACCTTTCAAAGATTACATATACCAGAAGAAAAATATTTTGAGGAGAGATTACTTGAAAGTTTCTCCATGATACAGAAATTTTAATCTCTAGTACATGACATCAAATATCCAAAAAAAAATATCACAATGTCTTTTTCCAATTTTGAGAGACATTAGGCCATTAATATAAATTCAGCAAAAACATATTGTAACAGATTGTAGAATCTTACCTGTTTCTAAGGAAGGAAAAAAAAAAAAAAGAAAACCACAAAAAAAAACCCCAACAATATAAATGAATCTTATCAATTGCTTTCCTTACATACTACTTAAGCTCCCATCTGTATTCTTAGTCTAGAGGAAAAATTTATTTCCAAGTGTAAGCCAATCTTTATGGCACCTTAGCTTCCTCTTTGAGTTGAGGAGAGGGTCACTCTCTAGTCTAGACTGTGAAGACTATCAAAGCTATCAGACATCATTGCAAACTATTTGTGTTTCAGTTTCTTGCTTATTTGTTCACCTTCTATGACCTTAGCTATATCCCAGAGGGGCAAATTCATTATTTTTAATGGGTGCTAGAGAGGGCCAGCTTTTTTAAAAAGCTTTTAAGAAGGCAAATACAACTAATTTAAAAGTACTAGGATGTCCTTGTGGAAAAGTAAATTTCCATTAAAAGTTATCAAAATAAATGGCTAAAACATGCACTGCTGTAGAGAAAAAAAATCAAAGCAACAAAGTTGGCTAAAAGGAGATTGAAAAATAGAAGTCAAAAATACTGTGTCAATGAAAAGATAATGAAGTAATTTTGTGGAACAGTTGATAAAAAAATGCAGTGAAACTCAAGCCTATGAAATAAAAAAAAAAATTAAAAGCTTTTCAGTAGCAATTGATTCTAAATAGATATTTTTAAGGGCAAGTTTTTATGGTCTAACAAATAAAACCATAAAACCAAAACCACAGATCTCCTTGCATCACCTGATTTTATCGACAATAAGAATGCACTGGTATAGTATATATTATATGGTATTTTTCAATCAACAGTCCAGAAAGAGTACAGTATTAAAGCATGCATGGACTTCCATATTAAAAAATAATTTAGAATCCCTGATCTAGGTATCATGAATATGCTTTCATGCATGTGTGAGATAATAGGTAACATCCTTGGCATCCTGGAAACCATGCAACATAAACTGAACTTGACACACACAAAGACAACCACATCTCCAACTGTTCCTCTTCCTGTGGCTCAATAGCTGTCAGTTCAGTCCTTGTTGGATTAAGGCCTTGAGTCCACAAACTCTTGTTCACATCAGCAGCTTCCTTAACAGATGTCTTCCAATTTTGGGTTTTGTTGTTTTTTTGGTGTTTTTTTTGTGGGTTTGTTGGGGGTTTTTTGTGGGTTTTTTTTTTTTGTGAGTCACAAATTTTCTCTTAGTTTCCAGCAGTATCTTTTCTGCTCAGATTCCAAGAAATCACATTTAAAAACTAGAATATTTGATAATTTCTGCTACCAAGCCCTATCAATGCTCTCAATATTGTATATACATTGTCTTTTATTCAAGGAGTTTGCACTCCCTATCACAAATTATGATAATTCATTGGAAGACATCCTGATGGAGCCATTGATACTGATGGAGAGAATGCCATTTGAAACTTGTGAGACAATCTTTCCAGCCCAGACATTGCCTTAGATAATGTATTTCTTCTTCTTTTTATTTTTTCCCTTTTTAAAAAAAAATTATATTTTTTCCCTTTGAGAAATTATTAAAAATATTTTTGTAGCTAAAATAATTGCTATTGTAGGTAGGATATAAACTTTAAAATCTGTATACTTTGAATAATTTTTCTTCTCTTGGAATTTGTCATTGGATGTGGCTTTGGGACATATTCTAAGAACACATACATAAGATATCCATATGCAAAAGTAGAAATAGAAAAGCAGGCAATGGATTATAATGCCTCTGATTCAGAAAAGCTATATTAAATTATTAATACTAAGAATTAGCACATATATAGTGCAAAATATTAGGAGTGAGGAAAGACAATTAAAAAAAAAAAAAAGATAGTGGCAAAGTTAAGGGTCTTACAGGCTAAGGAACACACAAAGGTGACACCTTCATTTGTTATGATTTGCTAAGAGTATAGCCTTCAGCACTGATGAGTAGCCAGGGAATAACTTCAGTTGATAAAAGTCAGAAAGAAACTTCCCAGAAGAATAACAAAAAACTACCATTAGGAATTTTATTGTCAATCTGTAATAGCTGACTGCCGGAAAATGTAGTCATAAGAAGTAAACTATAGATTAAATCTCTTATTTGCCTAAGCTTGAAGGAAATGAGAAGCTTTCACAATTGAAATGTCAAGTAACAGTAACAATTCTCTAATTTGTTTGTGACCAAGTGCAGAGTCTTTCCATGTTGTTTCCTTGTTTCACATTTGCTAATCTGTGCTGACAGCAATCAGCTCACAATGAAAACATAATTTATTTGCAGAAGTATTCTTTCTGCTTGATCAATTGAAATTCTGAGCTCTAAATTCACAGTAAAATAAAATCATAGAATCACAGAATGTTTGGGGCTGGAAGGGACCTCAAAAACTCATCCAGTCTAATCCTCCTGCCAGAGCAGGATCACTCATACCAGATCACAGAGGAACATATCCAGGCAGGTTTTTAATATCTCCAGAGAGAGGGACTTCACAACCCATCTGGCCAGACTGTTTCTGTGTTCACCCTCACAGTGAAAAAAAGTTTTCTTTGTGTTTCCATGGAACTTCCTATGCCTCAACTTCCACCCATTGCCCCTTGCCCCTAATATTATTCTCTCCCTAACATTACAAAACACACTTTTGGGTAATAGTTGCCATACATAATTCCCTCTGTGAAAGAATAATTGAGAGATATTTAAAACCTACCAGGCGAATTCATTCTAAGTTTTATGGCAGTCAAAGCTTTTTTTTTTGTTTGTTGCAAGGTAAAAGTGTCCTTGCCTTCATGTACCTATGGTATATGCTGTAATGTGAAGGAGCTAATGCCTCCTGCTCATGCAGGATGAGTGGACAGCTATCTTATGCTGCTCTGGGAATTTCATGCATCAGTGTCAAACCATGCATAATGGAGGTGAAGGGATATGGTTCACACAGAGGGCATATGTGAGGTCACTTTCAGAACCTGGCACTCTCAGGGAATCCTGTGAGCTCAGAGGTGATTTCAGAGAGGCCTGAACTCTATAATCTGAATGGTCAGATGTTGTCCTAAGGGAACTTCTGAAAATGCTGTAACTGGGCAGAGTAGATGCAGTCATTGGATCTCTGCATAATAACCAGCAGCATTACATCATGCTGACTTGTTATTCACAGCCTGATTAAAAGGCCTAGTGACAGATGAGAGGACAAGCCTGTGATCACCTTCCTCATATTATTATTATAGTAGCTTGCTATTTTGGTCAGCTATTGTGACCAGACAGCGCTCATCACTTTTTTTTATTTTTTTTTCACATGCTCTCTGACCATGAAACAGCAAACATGATATACCTAAGGAAAAAAAAAGTGAAATTAATTATGTTCCTAAAGATTTCCCACTAGCTCAATAAAATACTTTTCTTTTCCAGGGAAAAGTGGCTTCCACTTCAATTTTCACTTATTTATTTATTTGTTTATTTGTCAGATGTTTCTTTGCGATTGCAGTCACTTCTCGCCATGAATTTGTACACAGAGCTCTGTGCAGCACCATTATTTTTATTTCCACATGTAGACACACTTAATGCCAGTGCAGCACCATTATTTTTATTTCCACATGTAGACACACTTAATGCCATTAATAATTTCTGTTTGTCTAGAAAACTAATCTCTAAATCCTGGTTTGATGGCTAGTCTGTAAGCTACTGCATTAAGGAAACCTTTAGTGCTTCCACTTTATTCTGTCTGTTTCTTTCGTGCTATTCAAAGTCTCAATGAAAAGCCTCTCTTGCAGTTCTGCAGTTAAAACAACAAAGCACTCCCTATGTTTCTTCTTTAACACAGCTCTGAGGATTTATTCTTTGCTCCTTTATTCTTCCTTGTTCTGAAGTTTGCTTGTCCTTTTCCCCTTTAAAATCTCTTTATCTGAGGCTGAATTAGTTTTTGCAGCTGGTTGGCAAACTGCCATCATTTTCTGCTCTGACACTTATTTGTCAATTTCTAGTTGCCTTCAAACTTTTTTCTTTTCTTAGCTTCTATGTCTTTTTTTTTTTTTTTTCCTCTCCACAGTTTCAACGATTCAAGTTTTAGTTGCTATAATAGAAAAGGAGAGAGAAATACCTCCTGGGAGGAAGAAAAGGAACCATCCTCTACACTGACAAAGAACAAAAATACTGTGAGATTTACCCATTGAAGGCTTTAAAATAACAAACTTTGTTCCCTCTACAGATACTTATTATCTGATCCTACTTTCAGGAAGGTAACAGGTAAATCTGCTACATCATTTATGTTCTGCCTTAAGAGACAAGAAAGTTGTAGATATATCTTTTTTTCTAATTGTTAGACCTTTCACAGGCTACTATTTAGTTTTATTCCATCTTAGAGAATTGGCTGTAGTTCCAAAACACAAGTGATTAAAGATTTTTTTTAACACTTCTGCAGCTTAATTTCTCAGCTCAGGGCATATATAAAAGTTGATGATCTCTATCTCAGACTTGAACCTCATGAACCTCTTAAAACAAATTGTCAGCTTTTGTTTAATACATAAAATCAATTAACACATTTTAATGAGAACCTGAATAGAAGACAATTCTGGTTTGTTTTATTCTTTGAAATTTAACAGAGTTTCTTCTCTTACATATGTAGTCTACTCTGGATGTTACATTTCAAGCATCTCATAGGTTACACCAGCAGAGACAGATGGAGATAGAAAGAGATTCTATGACCATTATTGCCTTCTTATTCTTTGAGTATCAGTATAGTGACTTAGGCAGACATAGACATTATTTTGCCCACTCAAATAGTATGAACAGAATATTTAGCAAAACTGTCTAGAAGTGTCCAAATACCACATCTTTATTTTCTCTTCTTAGTGTTCAGTTTTTAATCTTCTGATCATAATGAAAAGACAGCATAAATCTTCCCCGGCAGACTGAGCTCTCTCTGCTGTGACTACCATAGAATTATTGTTACGATTACTGTTACTAATTATAATTTGCTATTATATGGGCACTGCACCTTCACTCTTTTTTTGTGAGTGAAATATAGTATCTCTCATGCTGCCAGAAGGAATACAGTGGGTGCTTTTACCCTTCCTATAGCCACAGCTTTGTGGAGTGGGTTAGGGAAGTGCACAACATGTCACATCTTGGTAGTTTGAATAGAGTTAAAGCAGAAGAAAGGAAGGGGCATATCTAAAGAAGAGGAAAAAGGTTACAGCTTTCAGTAGTCCTTCTTGTATGTGAGGTCTTAGAAATTGGTTGGACTAACTGTGAAGTGGTGAATACTGACAGCAGCTGTCCAGCAAGTGGAAATGTAAGTAATGATTAGCTTTGTGGTCTGAGTTACTGCAGGGCAGTTCCCAGCTGACTTAAATTGTTAAAAGTTACAGCCTAATTAAACCTCACTTCTTGCATCAAGTATGTCTTCCTATGTATCTGAGACAATGTCTCATGTGCTTTATTATTTGTTCATTGCTGATCTACTTCTACATACACGTGTGTGACTTTATCCTTTTTTTTCATCTAGTGCTGTGCATAGACAAATCTCCCCAAACACAGCATGGAAGTATTTTATACAAGAACCAAACAGTATTAAAAGGCAGAGCATTAAAGATCAATTAGGTTAAAAAGTCAAGGTAAGACCTTACCTACATATATCAAGTAACAGGATTATTAGCTGCTTTAAAATTTAGCCTAATTTAAAATTGACCTTTAAGGAAAAGAATTGAGTCATAAGAATGAATATTAAAAATCACACTTAGTTCCTCAAATGTATCTGATATATTATTAGACGTTCCAAACGCTAACGTCAGAGCAGTGATACATTATTTCATTCCATTGCAGTGCTGAAACAAATGATTGCCCCAATCAGTCAATTTTTTCCAACTCTTAGTTATATATATATAACTAATTTCAACTAATGTCATTATTTTTTTAAGTTTTAGCATGATAAAATAGTTTAATTAATCAACTTCAGTGCATCAATATTTAATGCATCAGCAAAAACCACAGTAAATCAGTTTTAAATTAGTATAAAGAGCTTTAAAACAGTTATATACTTTTAAACAGTTCAAACCAAAACAAACTCTTTTTGGACTAGAAAGTATTGTTCTTAAATAAGAAAAGGAAATTTTTAATTTTAAGTAGAAATTACTGCCAGCTTGTCTCATTCAGAGTCTTCAAGAGTCTAAGTGGAACTTACAGCTCTGATACATTTTCCTTTATTTCAAATTAATACCTTAATTTAGGGGTAAATAGAACCCCTAAATACAGAGAATATAGAAGCACCAAGTATAATAGTTTGGGGGTTTTTTGTTTTTTTTTAAACAGCTGATGAAATTATGTCTTGGCATAAGTTGCTGTTTGTATTTGAAGGTTTAATTTAATCCATATATGCAATAGCCTGAGCAGCCGTTTGAGTTGTTTTCTGTGGAAAAAGGCAAAACAGCAACCTTTTAATGTACTATTTAAAAAGTAGTTTTTCATATATTTTCCTTAGTGTGACTCTGGAATGAATGAAAATTCATAAAGAACCACATTTTGTGACTTTAAATAACAATGTAGTAATAAGTCTTTATTGATGACCTGGACAAGGGAATTGAGACTATCATCAGCAAGTTTGCAGATGACACCAAGTTAGGAGCAGATGTCCATCCGTTGGGCCCTGCAGAGGTACCTGGGCAGGCTGGATGGGCAGAGGCCAATGGAATAAGATTTAACAAGGCTAAGTGTAGGGTACTACACTTTGGCCACAACAACCCCAGGCAGCACTACAGGCTGGGGACAGAGTGGCTGGAAAGCAGCCAGATAGAGAGGGACCTGGGGGTGCTGGTAGATAGTAGGCTGAACATGAGCAAGCAGTGTGCCCAGGTGGCCAGGAGAGCCAATGGCATCCTGGCCCATATCAGTAATAGTGTGGCTAGCAGGACAAGGGAGGTTATCATTGCCCTGTACCTGGCAGTGGTGTTGTGAAGGGCAGGGGGATTAATGTGGCCGAGTCAGGAATTATAAAATTAGATTTATTTTATTCCTAGAAACCCCCACCTTCAACTATATACAGAATTAATTTTTCAATTTATTAACAGGCTTTGATTCAATTGGGAAAAATCTTCAAAAGGTGCTATAGACAAATTCGGAGTTTTAGGAGGACAGAAAATGGAAAAGGCTAAGCTATAAACAGTTTTTACCCTACTAACAATATTCTAAGGAGAGAATTACAGGAGCAACGGCTTACACACTATGTTGAGGAGAATGATGCTCATTGTGGAATCCTTGATGTTATTCTCTCCAGTTGGATTCAAAAGGCAAAGTCCAGTATTTCAAATATCTGTTTACCATGAGGCAGAGCTCTGTGGGAATAGCTTCCTCCAGCAGTGGCGAGGGAGAGCCAAGCTGCTTCAATCCCTCAATCAGGATACAGCCAGGTAACAACAGGGAACTGGCTGTTAGGAAGGTCCAGAGGAGCTGGGTCCGGGTGCCGCCAGCAGTTCTCTCAAAAGGGACCCAGGACTTGCGGAGCCTGCAAAGCTGCAGGGTAGTGCAGAGTGGGGAACTGTCCAAAAGGCAGGGACAGTACAAAACCCAAGAGCCATGCAATAGATAGGAACTGTCAGAGCCGGGATGGTCCCAAAACGGGGAGCCTTCAGGCAGGAACCTCTCATGTGGGAACCTCTCAGGTGGGAACACTTGTGCCTTTTCCCTTGCCTGTTTATGCCTTTTCGGACAAGATGTTAATTTGCCAATACAGAGTGGGCTCAAAAACTCAGCCAATAGGGAGCTCAAATCCCTGCGTGAGCTGGCAGCACGAGCCTCCAAACGTGCAAAAGGTGCTCAGCCCCCTCGTACTCAGTGCTGGTTAGGCTGCACCTTGAGTACTGTGTCCAGTTCTCCCCTCAATTCAAGCAAAGTGCTGAGGTACCGGAACATGTCCAAAGAAGGGCAACAAAGCTGGTGAGAGGCCTGGAGCACAGACCTAGGAGGAGAGGCTGAGGGAGCTGGGGTTGTTTACCCTGGAGATGAGGAGGCTCAGGGGTGAACTCATTGCTGTCTACAACTATCTAAAGGGAGGTTGTAGCCAGGTTGGTCTCTTCTCCCAGGCAATCAGCAACAGAACAAGGGGACACAGTCTCAAGTAGTGCTGGGGGAGGTATAGGCTGGATATTAGGAAGAAGTTCTTCACAAAAAGAGTGATTTGCCATTGGAATGGGCTGCCCAGGGAGGTGATGGAGTCGCCATCCCTGGACTTGTTCAAGGAGCAATGCATTGCTCCTAGGTCCAGGAGCAATGCATTCCAAAAAAAGAGGAAGGCAGGTAAG
>VWZI01011180.1:187767-208921 GCA_013396835.1 Psilopogon haemacephalus | reverse complement strand
GATCAGTGTGTCCCCAGCCCCGATCTCTGCTTTCGGCCACTCGCGGGTGGCCACAATGCTCTCCTCGGGCACAGCCCCGAGAAGAGGAACTCCGCTGATGTCCTTCCAGCGGGATTGCTCATCCTTGGGAACGGATCTCGGGTGGAGGCCGGGGGGTGGCGGGGGGAAAGGACAGGCTGCTCGCTGTTGTAAGCATTTCTTATGAATATCGCTATTAATAATGCTGATGTTTTCTACCAGCCGTGGGTTCGCTGTTTCCACGCTGTGGGCTGAAATGAAGCTTGGGAGGCACGGGCGCAGGGCAGGGCAGCGAGGTGACAGCTGCGGTTGTGTCCCTCGCCCGGGGGCTTTCGGCGCATCCTTGCGCGCTGTGAGCCAAAACAGCGTAAGACGAACGGCGGCTGACAAACTTCCATTGTCACAGCGCAGCTCCGCCAAGGTTGCGCACAGGATGCGTGAGAATTTTTCACGGTATGGGTGGTTTTGTTCGCTGGTTCAGCTTTCTCCAGAACGAAGCGCGATGATGCTAACAAATTTCGGGGGTTAACGGCGCATTTAGTGGAAATGAACTTGGCCCAAAGAGCATCTTCAAATGCATCTTTTCTTGCGCCGCGTTGCCCAGGTTGGGGCCAGATCCCTGGAGGTGTTTGCAGCCAGGCTGGCAGAGGCTGTGGGCAGCCTGATCTAGGGTAGGGCGTCCCTGGGCATGGCAGGGGGCTTGGAACTGGACGGTCCTTTGCAATTGGGGTTGGAGTGAAGGATCTCAGGAGGTCCCTTCTGACCTGCAGCATTCTAGAAGGTATTTAAAGCTTTAATTTCAGCTGACACTATTGCCCTAATTTCCCCAAAGTTATTTGCCCATGTTGGTTGCATTTGAAGTTCTGATATCAAGACATGTCTTCATCTGTTGATGACTTAGGCTTAACAGTCTTCTGCTGTATTAATCTTTAGCTTGCCCAGCCCTAAATTAAAGTTTTTAAAGCCTGATTCTGTGCTTGCAAAACTAATTCTGGGCTCTCTGAGGTAGCAGAGGGTAGGAAACTACAATCCTTCTGTTTGCTGTCTCATAAGCCTTCAATATTACTTGACGACAGTAGGCAGCAGGACTACAGAACTGGATCAAAAAAAAATAGAGTTATTATTCCGAATATTTCTCCTCCAGGTGGACAAACATTCTAGGGCTGAGCTTGTAACTCTGCCTGCCCTTCTCTTTTGTCGGTCTCAGGCAGGCTCCCTGGTTGATATTCATGGGCAGCTCCCCTTCAGAGCCCCTGTCACAGCCTGCCCTTGGGCGGTTTTGCAGGCAGCATCAATCTGCCTCTGCCAGCTTCAAAAGGCCATCTTGACAGATAAGTTCTGCAGCTTTCTGCTTGCTCTTTTCCAGTACTTTAGCAGGGTTGCAACATTTGTTCTGTGAGTAGCAAGTTCATATTAAAGGCACCTTGAAGACCTATCTTATTCAGAGGTGGCCATGGCTACATTTAACTTCTTCGCTCCTAATTTAGGCAACTAAGTAGGTGGCCCAAGACTCTCAAAAGCCTTCCCTGTGTCTTGTTGCTACAATCGTGGCCACTTTATTGCCAAGGGCTGTCAGTTCCTTGTCATTTTATTGCCAGCTTTTATCGACTTGGTCCACACTTGCTGGAGAAAGGTCTGCCCACGATGACTATTTATGGCTGGTGGCTTGTGGCATCAATACTTGTGGCTAAAGAGAGGAGCTGGGTCGTGAGGAGGTTTGGTTCCTTGAGTTTGCAGTCTTCAGATGGGTGAGGATTTACAGCCTGGTGGCAAAGAGGAAGGTAGCCTCTCTTCTCCCAATAATGCAGCACAAACTTTTGCTATTAATTTAAAAAAATATATATTATTAAATAAACCATCTGGAAAGCTTTGTAGGTTTGAGATTGAATGCAGCTGAAGTTATTTCTTGCAGTCATCTTCATCTTTGAAAGGAGGTCGGAGCAAGGAGGGGGACAGCCTCTCCTCCCTGGTGGCAAGTGACAGGACCAGAGGTAATGGTTACGAGGTTTAGGCTGGATATGGGGAAATATTTCTTCTCTGAAAGGGTTCTCAAGCGTTGGAATGGTCTGCCCAGGGCAGTGCTGGAGTCATCATCCCTGGAGGTATCTACACAGCACACAGACCTGGCGCTTAGGCGTGTGGTTTAGTGATGACCTTGCAGTGCTGGGTGGAAGGTCGGAGTGGATGGTCTTGAAGGTCTCTCCCAACCAGAGATATTCAGTGATTCTGATGGACTAATACCTGGTTCTGTACCTGTGTGTGAGTTTGGTTGTCTTTGCTTGCTCTCTGGCCATGTGATGCTTTCGTTGGCAGGTGATGGAGCAGCGAAAGACTGAGTGCAGATGGAACCTCAGGCTCTGGCTGTGCAAAAGCTCTAGAGGTTCTGCTCTTCCACTATGGGCTTTTATTGTTTGAAAACAGCAGGAGCAGGAGGAGGAGAGGTGTGTGAATGAGCACAAGCACAGCCAGCTTCTGTAGCTGGGCACACAAAAACGCCAGCCCTGCAGCCTGCTCCAGCCTCCGTGTATCAGTGGCTTTGTCAGGACAGTGGAGCTGCTCTCCTGACTGTCACTAAACTCAGGCAGAAGAGCTGGAGGCAAAGAGGAGCAGGTCTGGGTGGTGCCTCTGTGATAGCTGGACTGTGAATTTATTTGGGCACTGTCATCATTGGTAACAATTCAGTGTAGAATTTGTTCATGCCCAACCCCCATGTTGTGTCTGGCCTTTGTGTGTAACTAATGTGTCATAGAATCATAGAATGGTTTAGGTTGGAAGGGACCTCAAAGCTCAGCCAGTTCCCACCCCCCTATGCCATAGGCAGGGACACCTCCCACTGGAATAGGTCACTCAAGGCCTCATCCAACCTGGCCTTGAACATCTCCAGGGAGGGAGCAGCCACAACCTCCCTGGGCCACCTGTGCCAGTGTCTCACCACCCTCACTGTAAAGAACTTCCTCCTAATATCCTGTTTCAATCTCCCCTCTGCCAGTTTAAACCCATTACCCCTTGTCCTGTGATAACAAGACCTTGTGAACAGTCCCTCCCCAGCCCTCCTGCAGTCCTCCTTCAGATACTGGAAGGCTACTCTAAGGTCTCCTGGAAGCCTTCTCTTCTCCAGGCTGAACAGCCCCAACTCTCTCACCTTGAATGCAGGAATGAAAAGAGGAAAGTGAGCCTGCAAGAAATAAGTGAATTATGTGTTTTGTTAAGAACTAGATTAATATTTCTTCCCTTGACAATTAGTTCTCTCCAGATATGGGTATCACTGATCCTGCGAGATGCCTCTGCACGTTCTCTGTAGCATGCCTTAGTGGTGACAGGCTCTGGGCTTTGAAGTGGAACTGCTAGAGGCCTGAGGTTTTCTTCCTGATTTCTTTATTCCTCCTAAAAAGAGGGATTTACAAGATTAAGTTCAGAAACTGTCCAGCTTGCTCATGCCTTGTGCAGACCTTGATTGCAGGGGGAATAATAAGAATGGGCGAAGCAGCTCCAAATCCCTTCGCAGCCCAAGAAGCACTCAAATTAAGAGAGCTGCTGAGTGTATTCCAGGCTGCAGGAAACACTGAGCCTGTTAACTGGGACTGTAAACTGTCTGCTGAGCACAGGAATTGCTTGAGAGTTAGTAAGCAGACACAGCAGGGCCCTGCACTGTCTCTACAGGACATAGCTGAATGGACATCCCCACCACGTGCTGTGCCATGGAGCCTGTTAGCTCAGGGATGGGTCAATGGGTCTCATTAAGGGGCTGCACTTGCAGCCCAGAAAGCCAACCAGAGCCTGGGCTGCATCAGGAGCAGTGTGGCCAGCAGGTCGAGGGAGGTGATTCTCCCCCTCTATTCTGCCCTGGTGAGACCTCACCTGGAGTACTGCATCCAGTTCTGAAGCCCCTGGCACAAGAGGGATGTGGAGATGCTGGAGCATGTCCAGAGAAGGGCCACGAGGATGCTCAGAGGGCTGCAGCACCTCTGCTGTGAGCACACACTGAAAGAGTTGGGGCTGTGTCTGGAGAAGAGGAGGCTCCCAGGTGACCTTCTTGTGGCCTTCCAGCATCTGAAGGGGCCTACAGAAAAACTGTGGAGGGACTTTTTAGGCTCTCAGGTAGTGACAGGACTAGGGAGAATGGAGCAAAGGTGGAGGTGGGGAGATTCAGATTGGATGTTAGGAGGAAGTTGTTGAACATGAGAGTGGTGAGAGCCTGGAATGGGTTGTCCAGGGAGGTGGTTGGGGCCAGATCCCTGGAGGTGTTTGCAGCCAGGCTGGCAGAGGCTGTGGGCAGCCTGATCTAGGGTAGAGTGTCCCTGGGCATGGCAGGGGGGTTGGAACTGGCTGATCCTTGTGGTCCGTTCCAACCCTGGCTGACTCTATGATTCTATGACTCAAGCCAGGCTCCAGTAATCCCTGCTGCTGGGCACCTGACGTCCAGCCACCAGAGTGTCTCATCTATTTCAGTTTAGTGCAAGGTGATTTTTAATTCTCTCCCCTCTCTCTCTCTCTCTCTCTTTGCAGGAGTCCCCAGGATGGACACTGCAGCAGTGAGCCCACTTGCTGTCACTCCAGTGGGTTTTATTCCAGGCTCAAATGCCACCCTTGTGCCTTTCAATGACACTGCCTGTGAAAACTGGAAGGAGATCCATCACCTTGTGTTCCATGTGGCAAACCTTTGCTTTGCAGCTGGCCTGGTTATTCCAACCACTCTGAACCTTCACATGATTTTTCTGCGAGGGCTCCTGACCATAGGTAGGAGAAACAGTCTGGAGAGACTTGCAGAATAATCTCTCTTGTAACACTAGCACCAGCTTGGGGTCATTATGGAGCTTTCTCCTGGCCCCTTCAGCTTCCAGTGAAATTCTAGCACATAGTCGTAGTCGTTGTACTCTTGCTGAAGGTGGTTTTGGTGTAAGAGGAGGTCTGACCCTATCAGACTTATTCTGGAGAGGTGATTTGTCTCTAGGCTCCTAAAACATCCCAGAAATACAACCTGCATCTTCAAACCTGTGTAGATGTCCACTAGATAAAAAGTGCAGCCCATTTGCTTCAGACATGCCTGACTGCTCCAGGTCCACTCAATTCCAAATCGCAGTGAAGTCTTTGGATCCTTAAGATTTTAATTTTAGATTTAAGTTAAGGACATTGCCTGGTGTGTCTGCAAGAAATAAAAGCTCACCTTGAGAAGCTTGATCATACGGGTCATAGAATGCACTGTATTGGAAGAGGCATCTAAAAGTCATCTAGTCCAACACTCCTGCAGTCAGCAAGGAGAAATCCTCCTCTAGAGAATCAAAGCAAGATCCAGGTTGGAAAAGACCCTCAGGATCACCAAGTCCCACCTGTAGCACTGAGTCCCACCTCTATCACCACATCCCACCTCTATCACCAAGTCCCACCTGTATCACCACGTCCCACCTCTATCACCACATCCCACCTATATCACCAAGTCCCACCTATATCACCAAGTCCCACCTCTATCACCACGTCCCACCTCTATCACCACCTCCCACCTATATCACCACATCCCACCTATATCACCAAGTCCCACCTCTATCACCACATCCCACCTGTATCACCAAGTCCCACCTGTATCACCAAGTCCCACCTGTATCACCAAGTCCCACCTCTATCACCACGTCCCACCTGTATCACCACATCCCACCTGTATCACCAAGTCCCTCCTCTAGGTCAGGTTGCTCAAGCCCCATCATGCCTGGCTTCGGAGGTCTCCAGGGATGGAGCCTCCACCACCTCCTGTTCAACCTGCTGCAGTGTTCCACCACCCTCATAGTAAAGAACTCCTTTTGCCTGGATGTCACCTCCCATAGAATCGTAGAATTGTTTGGGTTGGAAAAGACCTCTAAAATCATTGAGTCCCACGAGGGGCTGGAGCTTTCTGCTTTTCCCTAGTCCTGGTTTGAATTCCTGTCACACCAGGATTGCAGCCCCATGCCACAGGACCCCATTCAGCTGTCAGCCTGCTCTCAGTGCCTGTCTGTAGCACTGTAGCTCTACCACCAGTGCACGCACGGCTCCATTGAACCTGACTGCAGCAAAGCTTGGAGGGTCTACTGGTTTTGGGGGTGGTTACCCCCAGTGGGCAGGTTTGTGCTGGCTTGGTTTGGGGTGTGTTCAGAGCTGAGTGAAATTTCACTGCCCTCTCTCCACCTTCACAGGGTGTGCATTGTTCATCATTTGGGCCACGCTCTACCGGTGCGCCTTGGACATCATGATCTGGAACTCTGTGTTTTTGGTTGTCAACCTTTTACATTTCATCTACCTGGTGTACAAAAGAAGGCCAGTAAGTATGGCAGCTGCACTGCTGCTCTGGCAGCCCAGGAAGGTGCAGCAAAGGTTTAAGGTTTGCCCATGTGAGCTGGACAAGCCTTATGGGGAAAGGCTGAGAGCCCTGGGGCTGTGTGGTCTGGAGAGGAGAAGGCTTGAGAGGGGATTTAATAAATATCTAAGAAGATGAGGGGTGAGGGTCAGGAAGGAAAGGACAGGGACAGCCTCTGCTCACTTGTGCCCTGGGATAGGATGGAAACTGCAGCACAGGAGGTTGCACCTCAAGATGAGGAAGAACTTCTGTACTGTGAGGGTCACAGAGCCCTGGCACAGGCTGCCCAGGGAGGTTGTGGAGTCTCCTTCTCTGGAGACTTTCCAGCCCTGTCTGGATGTATTCCTGTGCAACCTGCACTAGATTATGATCCTGCTTTGGCAGGGGAGGTTGGACTCGAAGGCCTCCAGAGGTCCCTTCCAATCTCTGACATCCTGCAAGCCTGTGATAATTCTGCAGCAGCTCTTGAATTAGACCAGGAGACCTTTTGGATAAAGGCAGTTAGCTGCTTCTGGGAGGGTACAGATCATTAGATCATCTTTTGAGATCACTTCCAACCCCTAACCTTCTGTGATTGTGGAAGTGTGGAGCAGCTGGTGCCATATAACCACTAGCTGGAAATAAGCTCTTCAAGTCCACACAGCCTGGGCAAGCAAGCAGCTAGGAAATTAGCAACCTTCTGTTCTCCTGGCAAGGCAGCAGCAAGCTTGACTTCTGTCTTGCCTAGGAGGTAGCTAAAACCCAGCTAGACTGATCCACTCCTGAGCATTTCTAGAGGTGTAGTGAAGATTTCCAGTCATTTAAAATTGTTCCAGGGGAAGAATATTCCCAGGTAAGGGTAGGATCCTATTTGTTAGGTGATCCTTGTGGTCCCTTCCAACCCTGACTGATTCCAACCCTGCTTTGTGTTGCTGCTGCTATTGTTATTAAGTGAACATTTTACAAGGGCTTGTAATGATAGGAGGAGAGGGAATGGACTGAAGCTTGAGGAGGGCAGTTTTAGACTGGAGATGAGGAGGAAATTGTTTAGAGTGAGGATGGAGAGGCGTTGGCACAGGTTGCCCAGGGAGGCTGCTGTGGATGCTCCCTCCCTGGAGGTGTTCAACGCCAGGCTGGATGAGGCTTTGAGCAACCTGGGCTGGTGGGAGGCATCCCTGCCCATGGCAGGGGAGCTGGAACTGGCTGAGCTTTAAGATCCCTTCCAACCTAAGCCACTCCATGAATTCTTTTAGCATATCCAATCAATTTATGTCATCAAGACAGCACGGTGAAGCTGCACTGTATTTCTGCTAGCCAGCCATGACCATCCTGTCTGCTGCACCACGTAAAATCACAGCAGGTTTAAAAAAAAAAAAAAACAAACAAACCCTAAAAAAAGATAAAATAAAGCTCTTAGGAGCTCGCTTTGAATGAGACTTTTTTTTCTGTCTGCAGCTATTGTATTGCCCATCTCAAAATATATTTAATTTAGTCGTCTTCACAAATTGTGTTTATAAGGCAAGAAGGGAATGGGGGGGGAAAAAAAATAATTGGAAGTTGGTGATATTACAAAATGAATAATTGATAGGCTCAGTTGTTAAATATTTATTTTATTAAAGGGAGCAGCAAGTTTCTTTTCGGACCAGAAGAGTATTTCTGTGGCTCCGACTCCTCGGAGCTTTAGAGATTTGGCTTTTTTCAGTCTGAGTGGAAGCTGAAAGGGTCTAATCAGTGTCTCTGCAGAGCTCTGACTCGAAGCTCTGGCAGCAGCCCAGAATATATCAACCACTGCCGAACAAAACATTACACACCTACCCATATGGCTCACTTGGAACGTGACCCACACGCCTGACTGCAGCAGCACTCAGCTGTCCTGGTGAAGGCTGAGCAGTCTGGCGTGAGGGAGACCATCTAGAGTCTGTCTAAGCAGGACCATCTAGAGTGTGGTGTGAGGGAGACCATCTAGAGTCTGTCTGAGCAGGACCATCTAGAGTGTGGTGTGAGGGAGACCATCTAGAGTCTGTCTAAGCAGGGCCATCTAGAGTGTGGTGTGAGGGAGACCATCTAGAGTCTGTCTAAGCAGGGCCATCTAGAGTGTGGTGTGAGGGAGACCATCTAGAGGACTGGGGGGAATGAAACAAAGCTAGAAATGGGTAGATTCAGACTGGATGTTAGGAAGAAGTTCTTCAGCATGAGGGTGGTGAGAGCCTGGAATGTGTTGCCCAGGGAGGTGATGGAAGCCTCACCCCTGGAGGTGTTTGCAGCCAGGCTGGATAAGGCTGTGGACAGCCTGATCTAGTGTGAAGTGTCCCTGGGCATGGCAGGAGGGGTGGAACTAGATGATCCTTGTGGTCCCTTCCAACCCTGACTGATTCTATGATGTCCCTCAAAAGTGGCAACTAAAGGCTGTGTACAGACTCACCCTCCTCTAACTGATGCACCTGTGTTTATTGATGTCTTTTGTCTTGGCATTCTAGATCAAGATAGAGAAGGAACTGAGCAGCCTCTACAAGAGAATGTTTGAACCTCTCCACGTGCCTCCAGAGCTCTTCCAGAGACTAACTGGACAATTCTGCAACATTCAGACTTTAAAGCCAGGTCAAGCCTATGCTGCAGAAGATAAAACCTCAGTTGATGATAGGCTAAGCATCCTGCTGAAGGGGAAGTAGGTTCTATAAAGCCTGGGGCCAGTCTCATCTTTGATGCCGTGGCTGAACAGACCAGAAAGTTGTTGGGGTTTTCTGTTTGGCTTTTAAATGTTGTCGTTTGCAGAGAGTTGTGACCTGTGGCTGGATAAGCCATGGGTGCAGAGTGTTTGTGGCACTGCTTTCAAATGGCTGAGATGTTTCCTGCTGGGAGCATCCAATGCCCCCAGGTGTGTGTGCAGCTGCATGGGTTTGGGTGGGAGCTGTGTTTATGTGGTGCCAAAGGCAGAGTCTTCCAGGACAAGCAGGAGGTTTGTTTGAGTCTTAGATACCTAAGTTGTCTTCTCAGTGCATCCTCAGGTTGTAAGGTGAAAAAATATTGTGCATAAGGGAAGAGAGGTGTGGTGGTTTGGCAGTTATCTACCCCCCACACACACACTATGAAATAACCCAGGCTGGGACTCAGTCAGCTGGAAGTTAATAAATGAAGCTTTATATTTACAGCAATGCACAATATGCAAGCAGATATTTACAGTGTATAACAGATATTTACAGATATATACAGTTAAAAAAAAATAAATAAGGTAATACAGAAACACCACAGGCCTCCCAGAGATCAAAATCCCCAAGAGGGGTAACCAACCACCCCTACCACCTTCCCCCTTTCCCCAATTTTATCTCACCAGCTGTTAATGCAGCAGATAGGTGAAGGCAGATGGGCCAGGGGGTTAGCAGTAGGAAAAGAGTGGAATTATTCAGATTCAGCTACAAAAGGCAGGGAGAAAGGAGCCATGCAAGAGCAGCCACAGCCCCAGAGTGGTCTGAAGCAGTCTGACTTACCTATATTTGAGTTACAACTCTTAAAACTTTTTTTTTTTTTCTTTTTCAATAAAGCTATGAGGGAGGTAGCATCATCAGTGTTTTCCTTTCCCAGCCTATAGTCTAATTTCTCATTCAAATCCTCCAATTAGTTCAAACCAGCACAGGAGGGGGTGGGGGATTGCCCCTCCAGCAGACTGTACAACAAGCTTGCTGGAATTGCAGGCAGAAAGGGGCATCTGCACTGCCCAGGGACTGACAGAAACCAGGTGAGAAACAATAAAATACATGTCCATGGCCAGGCTGCACTCTTGAAGCTCTTGCTAAGCTCTGGCCAATGTTTTAACCATAGGAGCAGTAGTGGCAGGCTGTGTTGTTTTCCTGAAGTCATTAGCTGCTGGCTGCTGCAAAGCTGCTTCCCTAAGGGCAGCCTGGTTCTGCTCTGGCTGTAAAGCACAACCCTGCAGACCTCTTTCATCTGGTTTTGAGGGCACACGCCACGTTTGGCAGCCTGGACTGGCTGGCAGCCTGCTCTGCTTGGAGTCAGGGGAGGCTGAGGTGGAAAAGAAGGCAGCTCTGGGGCTGAAATTCCAGACGATGAACACATTTTTTCGCTTGGCACCCTACTGCTTTACCGTTGCCTGTGCTCATATCCAAATCCAGGCTGAATGCATCCCCTTCCAGGGCTTTTAAAACGTCATTTCATGCATTTTTCTTCCCAGGATGAAGGTGTCTTACCGAGGGCATTTCCTGCACAATATCTACCCCTGTGCCTTTATAGACTCTCCTGAATTTCGCTCCACGCAGATGAACCGGGGTGAGAAATTCCAGGTACAGGTTTTGGTTTGAATCTCACTGGGACATAAGCTGATGAGGTCCTTCATAACCAGAGGGTGAATTCCATCAATGCTGAACTGCTTGACTTGCATCTTTCTTTTTTTTCTCCTTTTTTTTTTTTTTTTTTTCTTTTTTTCCTTTTCTAGTCCTGGTGATCCATGATGGCTCATCTCCAGACTAACCCTGAAATGCTGTGGAATGTTTTAGGCAGCATCGTGGTGGAGTTTGCTGAGCAGTCTGCCTTCTGCTGTGCTGCTCCCTTCTACTGTCTCCAAGTTTATTTTGTGTGAAGAGATTATTCAGGGCAGATAACTTAAGAGAGCCTTAGTGGAAAAAGAGAGGGGAGGGGGAGCAGTCTCATAGAATCATAGAATGGTTTAGGTTGGAAGAGACCTCAAAGATCATCCAGTTCCAACCCCCCTGTGCAGGGACACCTCCCACTAGAACAGGTCACTCAAGGCCTCATCCAACCTGGCCTTGAACCCCTCCAGGGAGGGAGCATCCATACCCTCCCTGGCCAACCTGTGTCTCACCACCCTCACTCTAAAGAATTTCTTCCTAATCTCCAGAGTAAATCTACCCTCCTGAAGCTTCAGTCCATCCCCTCTCATACTATCCTGTAACAGAAAACACTGTTAGAGAGCTGAAATAGTGATTTTGTTATCTCTTACTTGAAGTTCTCTAACTGTGTGTGACAGTGAGCAGGCTGGGGCTGACTGGGTGATACCCTGGCAGAAAGGGAGGGGGAGAGAGAGCAATACAGACTCTAAAAGCAGGGGCTGATGTCATGTCTTCCAGTCAAACACTAGGCTTAATGCCAAGAGAATTGCCCAGATGCATTCTGCCCTCCTGGCACAGCCTCTTTCTCTCGTAAGCAACTGGATACAGATTGGTCCCTCTGAAGGGAAAGGGATCACAGGATCACACAGGCTCACAGGATGTCAGGGGTTGGAAGGGACACAAAGAGATCATCGAGTCCAACCCCCTGCCAGAGCAGGACCAGACAATCTAGCTCAGGTCACACAGGAACACATCCAGACAGCCCTTGAAAGGCTCCACAGAAGGAGACTCCACAACCTCTCCGGGCAGCCTGAGACCCTTCCAGTCAAGAAGTTCCCCCTTGTGTTGAGCTGCAACCTCCTGTGCTGCGGCTTCCATCCATTGCTCCTTGGCCTGTCCCAGGGAGCAAGTGAGCAGAGCCTGTCCCCCGCTCCTGACCCTCAGCTCTCAGAGATTTATAAGCATTTCTTAGATCCTCTCTCAGTCTTCTCTTCTCCAGACTAAGCAGCCCCAGGTCCCTCAGCCTCTCCTCCCCAGGCAGTGCTGCAGTCCCCTCAGCATCCTCGTAGCCCTCCACTGGATCCCCTCCAGCAGATCCCTGTCCCTCTTAAACTGGGGAGCCCAGAACCGAAGGCAGGACTCAGTCTTCTGCCTGCCTTAAAGGGCTGTTCTCTGCCGTGGTGAGGCATCCTCCCCTCCTGCGCTGGGCTTGCTGCTGCCGCACAAACCCAATCAGCCTCTCCGCTGCAGGAGGATCCAACCTTATGGACCCCATCTGCTGGCAGCGCTCACAAACTCTTCCTCGGGCTGCCTGCTCCCGTCACAGCCTGCAGCTCAGACCCGTGCCAGGCTGCCTTTGTTTCTCAGGCTCTATATATTCCTGATTTTCAGGCCGTGGTAGCGGAGAGCAGCTGATTCCTCGGGAGATGTCCAAGCTGGCTGCGCACACCCAGCGCTGGGCATCCCCCGGGCGCTGCAGGCTGCGGTGCGGCGTTGCCCTCTGCCGGCACAGGGAGGGTGAGCCTGGTGGATCCTGCCTGCCTGCACAGCCTGCGAGTTCCCCTCTGCCTGCTGAGAGAGGAGTTGTAGGATCGGAGACCTTTCAGATCGCTGAGCCAAATCGTTCTCTAGCTCTAATAATAAACCTTGTCCCTCAGCATCACCTCCCTGCCTCTTCCCAACACCTCCAGGGATGGGGGTTCAACACTGGGCAGCCTGTTTAAGAACCCTTTCAGGGGTGAAGTTTCTTCTAACGTTCAACCTAAGCCTCCCCCATGGGAGGATGGGATGGGAGCTTTTTCCTCCCATCCTGTCACTTGTTACAGAGGGAAGAGTCCAAGACCCACCTAGCTGCAGCCTCCTTTCAGGGAGCTGTAGAGAGGCAGAAGCCTCCCTTCAGCCTTCATTCCTCCAGGCTAACTGATCCCAGTTCCCTCATCTGCTCTGAGCTTTGTGTCTCCATGAGTTCCTTCAGCTGGGAGCTCAAGTGAAATGGTGTCACTTGTTCCAGAGGAGTGCTGATCCTCAGCATGAGTTCCTGTGTGACCTGAGCTAGATTGTCTGGTCCTGCTCTGGCAGGGGGGTTGAACTTGATCATCTCTTTGGGTCCCTTCCAAGCCCTGACATCCTGTGAGCCTATTTACAAAGGCTTGTTATGACAGGACGAGGAGGAATGGGTTTAAACTGGCAGAGGGGAGATTGAAACTGGATGTTAGCAGGAAGTTCTTTATGGTGAGGGTGGCAAGACACTGGCACAGGCTGCCCAGGGAGGCTGTGGATCTCAGAATCACAGAGTGTGATCAAAGAGCAAAGATTACATTCTGTGATTCTGTGATCTACAACCTCCCTGGAGGTGTTCCAGGCCAGCTTGANTGTGATCAAAGAGCAAAGATTACATTCTGTGATTCTGTGATCTACAGAGGTGTAGAACACCTCTACCCTGGAGGTGTTGGACGAGGAGGAATGGGTTTAAATGAGCAACCTGTTCTAGTGGGAGGTGTCACTGCCTATGGCACAGGGGGGTTGGAACTGGATGATCTCTGAGGTCCCTTCCAACCTAAACCATTCTATGATTCCATGCTATGATCGATTCACTGCTATGATTGATTCACCATGAGAGTGGTGAGAGCCTGGAATGGGTTGCCCAGGGGGGTGGTTGAGGCCACATCCCTGGAGGTGTTTGCAGCCAGGCTGGCAGAGGCTGTGGGCACAATGATCTAGGGTAGGGTGTCCCTGGGCATGGCAGGGGGGTTGGAACTAGATGATCCTTGTGGTCCCTTCCAATCCTGAGTGATTCTATGATTCCACTCTGTGACTGATTCCATCCTGTGATTGATTCCATCCTATGTCTGATTCCATCCTGTGATTGATTCCATCCTATGGTTGATTCCATCCCTTGATTGATTCCATCCTATGATTCCATTCTTTCCATGATTCCTTTCCACAGGTCACCATTATTGCAGACGATAACTGCAAGTTCCTGTGCTGGTCCAGGGAAAGGCTGACCTATTTCCTGGAATCTGAGCCATTCCTCTATGAGATCTTTAAGTACCTGATTGGCAAGGATATTACCAACAAGCTCTACTCATTGAATGACCCAACCTTAAACGACAAGGTAAGCAACAAGGGATCTAACTTGGGCGCTTTCCTCCTCCACACAGATGCTTTGTTACTTCAACTTTCAGTTGTCTTAAAGCACCTTTTTTTGTTTGTCTAACACACTGCTGAATTCACACTCATTGCCTTCCAGTGCCAAATGATGACTCAGTGTGAGGCTGCTGTCAGGAGCAATGTTGGTTTCAAGTTAGTGCAAGAAAGATGAGTAAATGAGGTTCAGGCCTGACTGACAAGCAGAACTATTTCTAGCCAGCCAAGTAGATGTGATGGCTGGGGGCTAAAAAGATGCTTCTCCTGCCTGGGAAAGTTCAGTGGAGTTATTCCATTTTGCTTTGGACATTGATTATTGCCCTCACATACGCTAGAACAGCTTTCTGGCTTGCAGGAATGTTTGAGGTACAAGGTATGGTTACATATATTAGAGTGCAAAGACTTCTGAGGAAGGACTCAAAACAAATGGAAGCTCCTAAAGCCATAAGACAGTCTCAGGAGGGCTGCTCAAAGCAAATGGAAGCTCCCAAGACTATTCAGCAGTCTCAGGAAGGCTGCTCAAAGCAAATGGAAGCTCCTAAAGCCATTTGACAGTCTCAGGAACACTGCTTAAAGCACATAGACACTCCCAATACTATTTGACAATCTCAGGAACACTGCTCAAAGCAAATGGAAGCTCCTAAAACCATATGACAATCTCAGGAACGCTGCTCAAAGCAAATGGAAGCTCCTAAAGCCATTGACAATCTCAGGGAGGTTGCTCAAAGCAAATGGAAGCTCCCAAGACCATTTGACAGTCTCAGGAAGACTGCTCAAAGCAAATGGAAGCTCCTAAAACCATATGACAATCTCAGGAACGCTGCTCAAAGCAAATGGAAGGTCCCAAGACCATTTGACAGGCTCAGGGAGGCTGCTCAAAGCAAATGGAAGGTCCCAAGACCATCTGACAGGCTCAGGGAGGCTGCTCAAAGCCAATGGAAGGTCCCAAGGCCATCTGATAGGCAGAGGATAATGTTCATGTGATACATTTAGTCTGCCTTGAGAAAAATGAAGGGCCAAGCACTCAGATGGCAGGAAGGAAGGGCATTTTACTCTCTTCTAACCTGATGAAATGCAACACCAGGACAGTGCCCTAGTTCCTGTTAAGCTGTAAGTTGCATAGCTCTCCATCCAGCCTGCTGCCTTGTCTAGCAGGGAAGAGCAGGCTCAAAACAACACAAAGTACAACACACACAGAAGCTGCAGTTAATTGCAGAGCATCATACCCAGAAGATGAAAAGCCAATGGCATGAAAAGCCCAGTACAAAACAATGGAAACTGAAGAATTACTCTGAGTTTTCCTGCCTTTTCAGTGTTCTAGAAGATAGCTGACCTCTGTTTTCGTTTGAATCAACACTGCATGGGATCTTCTGCTCTAGCCAGCATTGAGATCTATGAGTCACAGAATCGGTTTGGTTGGAAAAGACCTCTTAGATCATCCAGTCCAACCACAGACCTAACACCACCATGGCCATTAAACCATGTCCCAAAGTGCCACGTCCACACATTCCATTCAACACCTCCAGGAACAGCGACTCCACCACCTCCTCAGGTCAACCTATTTTAGTGCCTGACCATTCTTCCAGTAAAGACTTTTTTTTTTTTTTTTTCCTCCTAATATCCAACCTAAACCTCCCCTGGCACAATTTCAGGCCATTTCCTGTCACTGAGCACTTAAGTGCCATTGGCTAGCACTGAGTAGCTGAGTCCAGAGCATCTCCCACAGAGGGAATCATTCTTTTTTCTTTTCTCTTTTTTCTTTTTTTTCTTTTTTCTTTTTTCTTTTTTTTCTTTTTTCTTTTTTCTTTTTTCTTCTTTTTTTTCTTTTTTTCTTCTTTCTTTTTTCTTTTTTTCTTTTTTCTTTTTTCTTTTTTCTTTTTTTTTCTTCTTTTTTCTTTTTTTTTTCCATTAATTTACTTGATACCTTTGTTAAAACTTTGTTTTGTTTTGTTTTGTGTTTTTTTTCAGGCTTCAAAGAAGATGGATCGCCAGGCCAGCCTTTGCTCACAGCTCTCGGTGATGCAGATGAGGAACAGCATGGCCAGCACCAGTGACAGTGAGGATGGCCTGCAGATGTTCCTGCGTGGGACTTCCTCGGCCTCTTCTCTTCGTGAGTGCTCCAAAAGGCTCCGACAGAAAGGGTTCAAACCTTGCTGGTGTGGCTGGCAGCTTGGCTGAGGGGGTTGCAGAGCTCCTGGTGTCTCCAGGCTGTGGGTTCTTGGGTGCTGCTGGACCTTAGCTAAGTGGTGAGACTGGACTGTAGGGAAGCCAGAGGATGTGTGAGGCTTTGGCTGCAACTGGAGCTACCTCCTGTACAGACTGTGTGGTGGTTTGGCAGTTATCTGCCCCCCACTAAACATTGAAATAACCCAGGCTAGTACTTAGTGGGCTGGAAGTTAATAAATGAAGCTTTATATTTATAGCAATGCACAGTATACAAGCAGAGATTTACAATGTGTAACAGATATTTACAGGCATTTACAGGTATTTACAGATATATACAGGTATTTACAGATATATACAGATATTTACAGATATATACAGATATAAAGATATATACAGGTATTTACAGATATATACAGGTATTTACAGATATATAGAGATATTTACAGGTATATACAGGTATTTACAGATATATACAGGTATTTACAGATATATACAGATATTTACAGGTATTTACAGATATATACAGATATATATACAGGTATTTACAGATACTTATAGATACAGATACAGGTATTTATAGGTATTTACAGATATATATACAGATACATACAGTGAAAAAGGTAATACAGAAACACCACAGCCTTCCCAGAGATCAGAGTCCCTAAGAGGGGTTTCTAACCACCCCTAACACCTTTGCCCTTTCCCCAGTCTTATCTCACCGTCTGTTTTATGCAACACAAAGGCAATGGTAGATGAGCCAGGGGGAGATTAGCAGCAAGAAGGAAGTGAGTGAAATTATTCAGATCCTGCTAGGAAGGGAGAAAAAGCCATGCAGGAGCAGCCACAGCCCAAAGCAGTCTGGAACAGTCTGCTTCAAACCAGCACAGACTGGCAACAACCCCAGCCTGTGCCACCATCAATTTTGGCACAATGTGGATGTGTAGGCACAGTNAGCCATGCAGGAGCAGCCACAGCCCAAAGCAGTCTGGAACAGTCTGACTTATCTGTGTTTGGGTTAGAGCTCTTAAACAATTATTTTTTTCTTTCTCAGTAAGGCTATGAGTGAAGTAGCATCATCAGGGTTTGCCTCTCAGCCTGTAGTCTAATTTCTCATTCAAAGCCTCCAATTAATTCAAACCAGCACAGACTGGCAACAACCCCAGCCTGTGCCACCGTCAATTTTGGCACAATGTGGGTGTGTAGGCACAGAGTGGAATGTTTGCAGTGGGGTGAAAGTGGGAACGTGCAGGGCCTGTCACAGCAGCATCTCCTTTGGCTCATCCAGCTTGGTTCTGTTCTGCTCTTCACCACTCTGAGATCTCAACAGTCCAAACTGCAGTCTGTCTCCAGTCCATTTCTCACCCACATGGCTAGAAGGAAGGTTATGGAGGGCTACCATGCAGTCTGGGCAAGCTACACCCACAGAGCCCTCCATTCCACCACAGGAGCTGCTCAGACAAGTCAGGCAAAATCTGCCCATGGCACGTCCATGCTGGCTGTTCCCAGTCACCTTCCTGTCCTTTATGTGCTTGGACATAGCTTCCAGGAGGATAGGGTCCATAATCTTGGGGACTGAGGTTAGGCTGATGGGCCAGTAGTTCCTTGGGTGCTCCTCCTTGACCTTCTTCCAAATGGCCACGACACTGCCCTTTCTCTCTTTGCCCTCTTTCCTCTGCCATGACCTTTCCAAGGTGGCAGAGTGGCCTTGCCATTGCTTCAGCCAACCCTCAGCACCTTTGGGTGCAGCCCATGTGATTCCCAGCCCTGTGTTAGCTCTGTTGGCTCAGGTGGTCCCTGCCTCAGCCCATCTTTGCTGTAAGCCAGGCAGCGCTCTCTGTCTCACCACTGGACTTGGAGACTTGGGAGGCCTCAGGACAAACCCTACCAGCAAAACCTGAAGCAAAAAAGAGCAGCTGGGAGTCTCAGCCTTTCCATGTCCTTAGGTCCTGTGCCCCACCAAGCCCCTCAGTTTCTTCCTTTTCTTGTTGATGTATCTGTAGAAGGCTTTCTTGTTGCCCTTCACTTGACTCAAGAGCAGCTGAGCTTTGGCTTTGCTGATTCCATCACTGCATGCTTGTGTCTGTATCCCTCCCAAACATCTCATCCCTGCTTTCTCTTCTCGTGTGTGTGTGTGGCTGAGCTCTCTCAGGACTTCTCTGTTCATCCATGCCAGCCTCCTGCCACGCTTGCTCAACTTGCTGTACACTGGAATGAACTCCTGGATTTTGAGGAAGGTGTCCTTGAAGATCAACATCTGTCCTTGAGTCCCCTTGCCCTTGCAGGCTGTGTCCCTTGAGTTCCTGCCAAATAGAACTCAGAGCAAGCCACAGCCTCCTGCCCTCAGCTCCAGGGTTGTAACTCTCTTTTGTCTTGCACACTTCTCAGTATCTTAAACTCCTCCATCTCCTGGATGCTGCAGCCAAAGTTTGCCATCAGCCTTCAGCTCCCTGATGAGTTCTTCCTTGTTCACCAGTGACAGGTCCAGCAGAGCACCTTCCCTAGCTGCCTCATCGGTCACTTGTGCGAAGAAACTGTCTGCTGCGCCCTCCAGAACCCTGCTGGACTGCCTGCTCCCAGCCCTGCTGCCTTCCCACCAGACCTGGGGTGGTTAAGGCTCTCCACCAGCACCAGTGCCTGCCATCGGGAGGCTTCCTCCAGCTGCGTGAAGAAGCCTTCCAGCTACTTGCTCTTCTCATCAGGCAGCCTGGAGCAGATAGCTGCCACGAAGTCTCCTGTCTTGGTCTGTTCTCTGATCTTTACCTGTGTGCTCTCACCTGTCCCACATCAAAGCTCCATCCATGGAGCTGAAGCCACTCCTTGGTGTAGAGAGCCTCTGGACAAATGTGCCCCGAGGGGAACTGTGAAACTGTGTTTGTGCCCCACCAGCTGGAACCAGAATTCTCTTTCAGACTTAGCAGCAGGGCACAGCAGTGCTGCAGCCTGGGGTGAAGGTGATCTAAGTGCAGGACTTGTGTGGTCCCTGCAGTGTGGCCATGCCTAGCACCATCTTCGTAAATACACTTCTCCCTGATGTACTTCTCCCTGATGTACTTCTCCTTGCTTTCTCTACCATATTTTTTTTTTCTGGTGTGTATGTGTGGGGGTCTACTTTTACCAAAAAAAGGTTTGAATGCCCTTCACCTTCTGACGTGGGTCAGTCCAGCAGTGGTCAGTGTGGTTGATAGTGTCACCACCCCAGTGGCAACAGCAGATGTGGCAGCAGCCACCCCAGTCCGGCACTGCCCTTATTTCTGGGGAGGTGGAGGTGCCACCCCCACAGCAGTGTCACGCAGTGACAAATGCTGCCAAGATTTCTTCCTCGCACTTGGATTGGTGTGAAAGCTCTGACCTCTTGCAAAGGGTTGAGGGAAGCTCTTGGTGGAGGGTTCTTTGCGATGCTTCGCTCTTTATTTCTGCCCAGCTTATTGCTTCTGTCGTTGCCAGTGGTGGGTTTGCTGCCAAGGTGAGCCCTGCTTACATCTTTGTGTTCCATCTGGGTTGTGGAGATGTTGAGCTTTTTGTCTTCAGGTCACAGGGAAAAGTGACCAGAACCCTGCTGTTTGCCTTGCCACACCTTCAGAGAATGGCTTGGCTTGGAAGGGACCTTAAAGCTCATCCAGTTCCAACCTGGGACACCTTCCCCTAGCCCAGGTTGCTCAAGGCTTCATCCAGCCTGGCTCTGAACACCTCTTGGGAGAGGCATCCACAACCTCCCTGGGCAACCTGTTCCAGTGTCTCACCACTGGTGGTTTGGGGTTTTATGGTTGTGGGTTTTTTTGTGGTGGTTTTTTGTTTGTTTGGTTTTGTTTTGTTATGGGTTTTGTTGTGTGCTTTTTGGTTTTGTGGGGTTTTTTTGTGTTTTTATTGTTTTTTGTTTGGTTGATTGGTTTTTTGTAGGGTTTTTTTTTTGTTTTTTTAGTTTTTTTGCTGGGGGGATTTTGTGTCTTTTTGTTGGGTTTTTTTGTTGTGCTTTTTTTGTTGGTGTGTATTTTTGTTGGGGTTTTTTTGGTGTATTTTTGTTGGGGGCTTTGTGTATTTTTGGTGGGTTCGGTTTTGGTTGTTTTTTTGTGTGTGTTTTGTTGTGGTGTTTGTTTGCTTGGGTTTTGGTGGGTTTTTTTTTTTGGTTGGTTGGTTGGTTTGGTTTGTTGGTTGGCTTGTTTCATTGGGGTTTTTCTGTTTGTTTCTTTATTTGTTGGGTTTCGTTTGTTTGTTTTTTAACCCTCATGTTTTCAGAAACCTTCTCCTGGGTGCTGTCAGTGCAGCAGTCAGAATTTTCTTGGGGTTTTGGTTTTTTTGGTGGGTTTTTGGGGGGTTTTTTTAAGATCCACCCTGAGGAACATACTGAGACTTACTGCCCCAGTGCTGTTCCTCTGAATCCTTCTTCTGCAATTATAAATCACTTAACGACAAACAAACAAAACCCTCCAGGCCCTCGGAATGCTTAGTGAGGAGCATGTGGGAAGGGCAACCTTTTAAACTTATTTATTTGTAATTAAAATAAATTAATAAGTGAAGCTTCTCTGGATAGGAGCCCTGCAGGAATGATGTCTAGTCGCAGTTATGTGATGATTGATCGATTGATTTGTTGTGTGGACCACAGTAGCCCCTGATAAATAATGAGATTTCCCTGCTGCAATGCAAAGAGGTTTTACTCCTGATTTCCATGTTTAGAATGGAATGGAGTGGAATGGAATGGAATGGAATAATAGAATAATAGAATGGAATGTAGTAATAGAATGGAATGGAATAATGGAATGGAGGAATGGAATGGAATGGAATGGAATGGAATGGAATGGAATAGAATAGAATAGAATAGAATAGAATAGAATAGAATAGAATAGAATAGAATAGAATAGAATAGAATAGAATAGAATAGAATAGAATAGAATATAATAGAATAGAATAGAACAGAACAGAACAGAACAGAGCCAGGTTGGAA
>VWZI01011180.1:164996-175999 GCA_013396835.1 Psilopogon haemacephalus | reverse complement strand
AAAAAAAAAAAAAAAAAAAAAAAAAAAAAAAAAAAGAAAGAAAGAAATCTGCAGGTGGAAGAAGGACTTCCTGATCTCAGCTCTGAACTTCTTACATACAACCAGGGAATGACCAGTTTTCGGCTCCACAGTGGCCTAGCTCTAGAAGGAACTTTGGTTTAGATTCTCAAAGTGACCTAAGTTTTGCATCTTTGCTGCTTGAAGCTGGCCCTTAAACCGCCGGCCAGGAGGTTTGAGCGACGCCACTTTGATTTGTCTACATAACTTAAATAAGTTTACTCTCCTCACGTAAGGCAAGGAAGCTCTTCTCTATAGATACATCACATTCAATATCGTCAAAAGTAAGCTTTGCATTAGAGAACTTCGGTGTAAACCGTCCAGATTCAAGCAAACACTGGCAAGGAATTCACACAAAATAATCCTCTTCGAATCGTGCCCTTCGCTGAGGTGTTTTGATTGCTACCTGTTGACTGAAGCAGCAGCAGCAGCAGCAACAGCAGAAGCCTCAAGTGGCCATGGAAAAGGAGCCACAATGTTGGAACTGTGAGCTGCAAGTGACTGTGGCTTGCTGGAGCCTTTTGTGCAGGGCTGGAGCCTTTCGTGCAGGGCTGGAGCCTTTCATGCAGGGCTGGAGCCTTTCGTGCAGGGTGGGAGCCTTTTGGGCAGGGCTGGAGCCTGCTGGAGCCTTTCGTGCAGGGCTGGAGCCCTCTGTGCAGGGCTGGAGCCCTCCATGCAGGGCTGGAGCCTTTCATGCAGGGCTGGAGGCTTTTGTACAGGGCTGCTGCTTCAGTTTGATTAGCCAAGCTTAAAGCTGCCCGACTCCTTGAGGCTCCAGCAGGCTGTGTTTACTGCCCACGGTAGGGATCACCCAGGTCTCTCTAATTAACTTACCCCCGCCCTGGGATGTGTCAGAGTGCGTTCCCTTACGTGTGACTTGCTAACTCCGGAGCTACAAATGGAAACCGACTTGAAGTTTTGATAGGCTCCAGCTCCATTAACCCCGAGCAAGGGCTGCAGCCCAGGGAGTCTCACTCTGAGGCCACCACTCTCCCTCCTCTTTAGTGTGTGGTCTCGGCTTGCCCTGGACCAAGGCTGGGCAGCTGTGGCTTCCAGCTCACGGGAAGCAGATGATGCTTAGGGCTTCTGGCAAATTCACAGGTGCCCTCCCTCAGGCTCGTCTGCAGCAGGCACTTTGCCCTTCCTCCCTGCACATCACCAGCAAGGGAGGCTGGCTGAGCAACCTCAACTACCCAGCTGCCTTTCTCCTTCAGAAACTATCTACCCCAGGATCTCATGAACTATGCAGTTAATTTTCTTTGAAACCAAACCAGAAAGCCACACAAATCCTTCTGGAGTTCTCTCCATGAGGTTTCAACAGGAAACAAGAGGAAGAAAGTCCCTTCACAGGCTTGGGACCAAGAGAAGTTGCTGCTGCTGCTGCTACTGCTGCCACTTAAGTCCCCTGCATGTTCACAGGATGCAAAGGGTTAAGCAGGATGCAATCCTGACACCCCTGGAAAGGCTCTGCAACGAGTTATACATTCTCCCCTGCACAACAGTCACCTAAATCACAGTTAGGAACACATTAATTTAACAAAACAGCTTGAGAAACCAGCACAGAACTACACATTCATTGTCTTCTCCGGAGCTTTCAACTCCTCACCGACACAACCAGAGCTGTGTTGAGTCACCACACTGCTCTGCACAGCCGGGGGAGGGGGAGAGGGTTGGATATTTTGTGGAGATGAGAAAGAAAAGAACTCAAATTGATGGTGGTGGTGGGGATGTCTTAGGATCTTTTAGTACCATGTGGCAGCTTTAAAATCTGAAAGTGTCCTTTGGTTCCCAAGAGAAGCAACAGTCTTGATATCTCAGTTCTGTGTGTGTGTGATTTACCAGGTCGAGCTCGTTTCTGAGTGGGATTTCCTGGGGGTTTCCTTGTTTGCTGTCGTTACTTTTGAACACATTCAGACACAGGTTGTAGGAATGGGTTCAGAAACGTTTGTGGGTACTGCGCCTACCGCTTCACAGTAACATCTGGTGGGAGCTGGAGAGTGGTCTGGTGGGGTGGGAGGGTGTAAAAAAACCAAAAAAGCTATTTATAGATATGTACACATACACACACACACACATGCACACACTCACACACACCCAGAGAAGGTCAAACGTGATGCACCCTGCTCAAATGTACTTTGCTTGGAGTGATTTGTCTAGGAAAAAAAGAAAGAAAATTCACAGTTCCTCAACAGTAGTTAAAATTTCCAGGTCAGCTACTTGATAACGAAAATTATTTCCCCTGTACTTGCATGAGGTAGACATCCCGAGAGGGCATTAAAGGAAAAGTTGTGAGAAATGCTTTAAGTTTTTTTCCTTTTCTGCACGGAAGGCCCCTTCCTGCTGGGTTCCTCGGGCGACGCCGACAACTTACTCGCCGAAGCTTCCTGCGGCGACCTGCCCGAGCGCTCCGAGATCTCTGCCCTGCCCTCCTGAGAGTAGGATGGAGAGGAGTAGCCGTGCGCCCCTCCTCCTTCTCGCAGGAAAGCAGAAGTGGAAGGCTGGGCTTCAGCTTCGTGTCTTCCCTGAGAACTGGTGGGCTGCTGCGAGACTGTTTTAAGGGGGCAGTTAGCCACCATGTGCATGATGCTCTGACAGTAATGGCACTTCTTTGGCTGCGGAGGTAGACTACATTCTTTAGCGTGGTGGTCCAGGCCACCGCAGTTGTAGCATCTGCAACGAAGAAGCGAGACAGGCAGTCAGGAAATGCAAACAGGGAGTTACCAAACGCAGAGGCCAACGGGGAGAATTTCTGCCTGAGGTGAGCTCTGCCGGTGAAACAGCCAGAATCACAGAATGGCAGTGGTTGGAAGGGACCTCCAAAGATCATCCAGTCCAATGCCCTTGCCAAAGCAGGACCAGCCAGGGCAGGTCACACAGGAATGCATCCAGATGACTTTTGAAAGTCTCCAAAGAAGGAGACCCCACAACCTCTCTGGGCAGCCTGCTCCAGGGCTCTGTCATGCTCACCATAAAGAAGTGTCTCCTTGTGTTAAGGTGCAGTCCCCTGTGTTCTAGCTTGCAGCCATTGTTCCTGGGTACCACCACCAAAAAAAAAACCTATCACCTTCATCCTGACACCTACCCCTCAGGTATTTATAGAAGTTGATCAGATCCCCTCTCAGCCTTCTCTTCTCCAGACTAACCAGCCCCAGGGCTCTAAAGCTTTCTTTATAAGAGAGATGTTCAAGTCCTGCAATCATCCTTGCTGCAGGCTGAGGGGCACTCTGCCACTCACAAGGTGCTCGTTTTCATAGAGTTTTCATGGAATGGTTTAGGTTGGAAGGGACCTCAAAGCTCATCCAGTTCCAACCCCCCTGTGCCATAGGCAGCGACACCTCCCACTAGATCAGGACACTCAAGACCTCATCCAGCCTGGCCCTGAACACCTCCAGGGAGGTTGTGGATCACAGAATCACAGAATGTGATCAAAGATTCTGTGAGCCACAACCTCCCTGGGCATCCTGTTAACAGTGTTTCACCACCCTCACTGTAAAGAACTTCTTCCTAACATCCAGTTTAAATCTCCCCTCTGCCAGTTTCAACCCATTACTCCTCATCCTATCATTACAAGACCTTGTAAATAGTCCCTCCCCATCCCTCATGTACCTCCTTCTGATACTAGAAGGCCACTCCAAGGCCTCCTCGAAGCCTTCTGTTCTCCAGACTGCAGAGCCCCAGCTCTCACAGCCTGTCCTCTCCAGGCTGCAGAGCCCCAACTCTCACAGCCTGTCCTCTCCAGGATGCAGAGCCCCAACTCTCACAGCCTGTCCTCTCCAGGCTGCAGAGCCCCAGCTCTCACAGCCTGTCCTCTCCAGGATGCAGAGCCCCAACCCTCACAGCCTGTCCTCTCCAGGCTGCAGAGCCCCAACTCTCACAGCCTGTCCTCTCCAGGCTGCAGAGCCCCAACCCTCGTAGCCTGTGCTCTCCAGGCTGCAGAGCCCCAACCCTCATAGCCTGTCCTCTCCAGACTGCAGAGCCCCAACCCTCGCCGCCTGTTTGTGGCAGCGGTGCCCAAGCGCACCCCGTGCTTGGCACTCGCAGCCGGCGCTGGCTGCTGCCTGCCGGTCAGGCTCGGCGGTCGCTAGGGGGCAGCAGATCTCCAGGCCCGGGGCTCAGGGCGCGTTAAGGGCTGGCCGAGAGCAGCGAACGCCTGAGCCTCGCCGTGCCCGCGGCTGCCAGCCCGCCCGAACCCCGCCGGGCACAGCAAACGGCGCACACCAGCTAGGAGGAGCCCAGCCGGGCGCCGGCTGCAGCCTCCTCACCCTCAGGCGGCTTCGCTCCCCCAGTCAGGGCGATGGAGAAAGGTTGCAGAGAGCAGAAGCCGTTCAGCCTCGGCGCAGCCATGACCCCACGGGCACGCTGCTACCGGCCAGGGAATGGCAGGCGTGGGACACGGTGCCGAGCCCCTGCCCAGGCTCTGCCACCCTTCCTCCGGCCATGGAACGGCTGGGCCAGACTCGGACAGCGCTGCCGCTGCTCCAGAGGGTTTGCAATGCATGCATTTACGGTTTATCTTCAAAAGCAAATTAACTCAAGCCCCGGCAAGAGCCATAAACCGCAGAGTTGGTTTCTTTTCTCTTGAACCCCCCCGAGCCACAGGCAAGTGGTTGTGACCCGAGGTGCCACCTCCAACAGGACGCGGCTCTCCTGGAGCTGAGGAGACGCAAAGCAAAGGTTCTCAAAGATGGCTCAAATCTCTCTCGTCAGCCTGGGGAGTCCTGAAGGATTCTCCAGCAATTCCTTACAAACCCTCCCGCTTTGTAACGCGTGGCAGGAATGCAGGTCCCTGGCCTGCATTCTTCTGTCGCAATACAAAGAAGCAGGTCTGTGGCATGCTGACCCTGTGCCGGTCACGTTCTCTGCTGAGCTTTCTGCTTTGACTATTTTTTTTTTTTTTTCCCCCTACGGTTTCTGTTTCTTTTGTTTCAGAAAACTTGCCTTGAACGCACAGACATTTTAATTTTTTGTCATCTGTGATGATAAAAAAACTTTTAACCCGTTATTTTTATTGCTTTCCCTTAAGCATCGACAACTAATTAAAAAAACCAAGCAAACAATCACCATGGCACAAAGACTTAAGACCTCGTGGAGTCAACAGGAGGATTAAGAAAGACTGCAGCTATAACTAACTATGTACAAAATAATGCATAAAACAGGGGAGGGGGGAAAAAAAATATATTTTCAAATCCCTGGAAAGTGAAAAGGCACAATTTCAGCTTTTATTCAGCGCTCACTGCTTGTCCGCCCCAAAACCAAGTGGGTTTAAGCCACGCAAAGCCTTTCAAAGAAATCTTACTGATAAAACCTGTGTGTTTTTTGGTGTTTTTTTTTTTTTTAAGACTTGCAAAATGACTGCTAACATCTGCAAACCCCACCCCGAGCAACGACCCCTCAGCATCTCCCTCTTGATCGGCGTTAGCAAGGTACTAACCATGCCTCAATTTTCGCCAGGCGAATGAAAGCACGGCGCCAATTGCCCGTGGCATGCTGTCACGTCTGACGAGACTGACCTATAATTTAGAGAAGTTAAGTGATGAACAGAACTTCATTATCCTTTCAGAAAGCACGGTAATTAAATTGTTGCCATCTTCCCTAAAAAAAAAAAAAAATAACAAGAAGGGAGAAGCCAAACCCATTAGGCTGAACTCTGCACTCTCCGCGGCGTATTTCTAGGCGAACTGGTTCCGTTTTCAAGTGGCCACCGAACTGGAGTCTGATGTGATTTTGGGGTTTTTTTAGTGGAATTTGAGGGCTAAGCTCACACCGGTTCTGCCTGCACACGCTACAGAGTAACACATGAAGAGAGACTCAGAATATGAAGCTTCCCTTGGATCGGAAGGAAATAACATGTACAAGCCCCCGCCTGTCATTTAGTATTGATTTTCCCAGGGCAGGAAGGGAAATGACATCCTAAATATATGGCAAAACGTGAGCATCCTGATCTAAGGCTGAAGCAGCAATCCTTTTGTGTGATTTTGCACACAGCAAAGTGTCAATTATTAAACACTATCCATCTGGGTTGTTGGTTTTGTTTTGTTTTTTTTTTTTTTCAGACTAGTGACTCCTTTTAACAGCAGCATTCAGTCTCCTTAACTGGCACTCAGCTCTTACCTCCCCAACAAGCTTCCTGGATAAAATAATGGAGAAGTAAAGCTTGGAATTAGAGAAACAGGGGAAGAGCAGCAATGAAAACCCCTTAAGTGTCTTGGATTTTTTTCTCACCCAATAAATTTTAAAATGTACTAATTATTGTAATTATATTGAATTAAAGGATTATACTGGAGATTATCTTCGCTGGTTTCTAGCAGTGCACTTGCTTCTAGGGTGAGTACAGCACAGTGCAATATAGTATAGTATAAGAAATGCAGCATACAAATAAAATACAGCACACTCAGTGCAGAATAATGCAGTGTAACACGAGTGTGCAGACCTTCTGCAAACTGGGCATTTTGTCTCAGCTCAGAACACAGAATTTTATAGCTGTGAAGGCACTGGCACTTGTTTCTCCCCCCCTTAACAGCATATGTCTTTCGAATGGCTGAAGAACTTTGGAAGTAGGTTAAGGGGGCCTGAGGAGCAGAGCAGGCAGCAGGCATGGACAAATCAATTTCATCAGTCACTGTGGTATGCACTGTGTTATCCAATTCAGTGAACCATTTCGCCTTGCCAATTGGCCAAGAACCTGCTCTCAGGGTCCCTCGGCTTCCACTCCAGAAGCCTCCACCCACCTTTTGCTTATCTATTTATCCACCTCTCCTGCTTGCAGGGAATTGCAATCTTCTGCATGTGTTCATGTGGCCGTAGATGAAACCTCTACCAGCAGAAGCAGTTGTGGTCAAACCCTGGGGCTTGGCTTTTTAGGAATGGTTTTTGTTGGCACCCAAACTGGAGCATCTGGCTGAAGAGTTGCATTAGAATATTCTATAGGTAGTAGCCAGGGTGTGCCTGGACTTACTAGGAGGCTGGGGTTTCACTTCTTTTAACTATTTGTTCTTCACTTCTTTTTAACTATTTATTCATCCCTTGTCAATCACTCTTACCAGGAGAACAGATCCCACCCGGCTCTGAAATGCCTGCCCTCTCCAGGGATTGACACCAAAATGGAAACGGTCAAGCCACCTCCCAGCACACAAATGATCCCACACAGCCTTGCCCAAGTGCCTTAAGGTAGGGAATTAACCCTTTAGACCAACCCGCTGCAGCTCTTTGCTCTTCTCTGCCACGTACTCAACGGGACGAAACCCGACAGCAACACGCACAAGCTTAGAGATCCCTACCTCTACACGCAGAAACAGAGAGCAACACACAAGCTGGCCCCTAGGAGTGTTAGCAAATTCTCATTCGAGTGTTTTCTCACATCGCTACAACCCTAACGAGCGTTTCTTCACTTCAGAAGCACCGTGGAATAATCCGTGCTTAACTCCAACGCAACGCGAGGGTTTTAGCTGCGAATGCACAAACCACCAAAAGCCCTTCAAAGGGCAATTAACAGCAGAAGTAACCCTTACAAAACAAGCAGCAACACGAAGGATTTCGTTAAAGAAAGGACTGCCTCCCTCGCACTGGGCTCCCATGATTTACTAGGCACCTCCAGGCTCAAAAGATAAAGCAACAGAGTAAATAAAGAGGTGGCAATTATGCTAAGGGAGAAGCCTTTCTTCGCTCCAGCGCTGACAGGAAGGTGAATCAGGGTGATTTTTTTTTTTTGATAGGAAAGAGATTAACATTTCAATAAAGGAATACCTTGAGGAGCTAGCCCGGCATTGTATTTCAACACTCTCAGGAAAATGGTAACATTAATACCCACTAACAAAGACAGATGAGAGCACAAAGTGAGGTTAAAAACGCTCCTGAATTCTCCTTCTCCTTGGTTGGAGATTAGCTCTGTGCAATCACCGTGCAGGAAACGTGGATGTAGAGATTCCAGCACACACAATTCTAGTGACTGCAGATTAGCTGAAATTACAGAATCATAGAAATGTCAGGGGCTGGAAGGGACCTCAGAAGATCATCCAAGTCCAACCCCTCACCATACAGGAAACATGGATGTAGAAGATTCCAGCACACACAATTCTAGTGACTGCAAATTAACTGAAATTACAGAATCACAGAATGCCAGGGGCTGGGAAGGACCTGGAAAGATCATCCAAGTCCAACCCCCCTGCCAGAGCAGGATCACCTAGACCAGATCACAGAGGAAATGAGCAGTACTCAATTTCACAACCAGAAGCAAATGCATAATAAAATGCTCCCTTAACTTCCAGCTTTTTAAATCATAGAATGGTTTAAGTTGGAAGTGACCTCAAAGATTATCTAGTTCCAACCCCACACCCCTAAGCCCTGTCCCTTTTCAAATGCTCCTGCCTTGCAAACGTTTACCACAGTGAGGAGGGCAACACAACTGCAGGCTTCTCCATGCTGCTCTGCAAGACGGTTTAGATGACAATCCAATATACATGATAAGTAGAGAATCATTTGTGTGGCTGCACCCTGTTAGCTGGTGAGAGAAAATTACCCTGAGGACTTGACTTGTTCTTGGGGAGAGGAGAGGAAGGGGTTAACATCGAGCAGGGGCAGCAAAGGGAAGCAAGGAGGTACAGCCAGAGGAAGGCTAAAACACATTCACCAGGATATTCCCCACACCAAGCCCTCTTCTGTTTTTTTCCTTTCTGAATGCTATCAGACAACAAAAACAACTTCCCCTCGGCTAGCAGTGCTCCATCCAGCAGGGTTAATGCTCTGAAAAATGGCCTGGTATCCTACAGCATGGGCCATGAGGTGCTTTTACATGGCACCAAATGCCACCCAAGCTGATAAAGCACACAAGCAATGTATGGAATTGCACTTAAGTGAGCTGCTTTTTTAGTCCTTACTCTCTTACCACAGTTACAGAAAGGGCAGTTTCTGCAGACAGATCACACAGCTCACTTGACCCACCTCATTTTGCTGCAAAGGGAGATTAAACTACCTATGATCCAACAGAAATAAGGATCTCAGAATTAAGATATTTTTAACTGGGTGAGGCTCTGGCCAGCCTGATTTAGGGAAGGGTGTCCCTGCCCATGGCAGAGGAGGTGGAACTAGATGACCCCTGTGGTCCCTTCCAACCCTGACTGATTCTATGATTCTAATTCTTCAAGGGGTTCAGCGACTTGGCTTTCAAATCAAACTGGCCATAGGTGTGTGCTTGCTTAGGCACCACCACCTCCAACATCTCCTCAGGACTGAAAGTATCCTCTGGGATGTCGAGGGCTTGCTGATTTCAAGTTGCCTTTGAGATAAATGCAATTATATTTTAATGGATTAATTAAATATTGCAGTAACCAAATCTTGGATACCAAATCTGTCTACACTCCAAAGAGCAACAGGATCACAGGTGACTGCTGGTGAGCAGGCAGCTCTCATCTGACTAGCAGAATAGGACTAATCACTTTTAATATACGTATAATATGAAATCCTTTCTTGTTGAGGAGTGTTGCTTCTAAGTGAAACAACACAGAATCATAAGAATGGTTTAGGTTGGAAGGGACCTCAAAGCTCAGCCAGTTCCAACCCCCCTGCCACAAGCAGGGACACCTCCCACTAGATCAGGTCGCTCAAGGCCTCATTCAACCTGGCCTTGAACACCTCCAGGGAGGGAGCAGCCACAACCTCCCTGGGCAACCTGTGCCAGTGTCTTGCCACCCTCATAGTAACAGTTTGAACCGGTTTTGAAAGAGACATCACCCTCATTCCTTGAAACAGGTAGCACAGGCAGACCTCACCCTTGCAGAGCAAGAGATGCTGAAACTAAGCATCAGTCTGTAGTCCTTACAACTTAAAAAGCAGCAGCAACTATACCTGGAAAATAAAAAAAAGTTTGTTGGGCTTTCAGGGCAGGAAGAACAGGAGCAGGAGCAGTGACTGAGTGGCAAGGAAGGAGCTGGGGACAGTGGGGGATTCCCACCCACCCTGAGCAGCAGTCAGTGCCTGCTGGCAGCACTAGGCTGGGCACCAACTCTTCTGTGGAATTTCACTCCTTCCTCGGCCGTTTTTACCAGGGGATTCCACACCCCCCACACTTCCTCCAAATCTTTTAAAGCAGGATTAAATCCCAGCAAAAAAAAACAAAAACCAAAGCTGTCCTGTGTCTTCTACAGACTCATGGGGTGCCATGCTTTGCTCCCTGCACCCAGAGGGCAGTTAGCATGCAGAAACGTGGCTCAGCTTTTTGGCTCTGGAAGGACAAAAGCCACCAGTGATTTAAAAGAGATATACCCAAGATGCACTGAACACACACACACTGCCCACATCCTCCAGGAGGGAAATGGCTGGAATGTTTCTGCTCCCACGTGCACTGCTGGGGTTTACATCATTTTGCTGAGCAACCTTTAATTCTTAAGCTCTAACCGAATCGAGGAGAGGACACACAGGTAACTTTTAAAACAGTCTAATAAGCTGTTAGCATACTGAAAAAAAAAATATTTAAGGTCGAGTGGAATTCTCTTGTTAATAATTATCTTGCTTAAGTAACTTGAGCGTTCAGCATCTTCTCCTGAGCATTTATAGTGTGCCCAGCAAACAGGGTCACAACTAAGGCAGAAAGCTTCACAGATTCCCTCATCTATCAATCATCTGAGCAAAGAAAAAATCTGTTCAGGTTTAAAACAAATTTTTTTTTTTTTTTTTTTAGTGAAGCATGTTGGAAAATGATGCATTATCAGTTCAGAAAGCAGCGTTATCAGGGCCAGAGTTAGATCTGTGCAGAGCCTGAGATGATTTGATCCCCTGAAACCCCTTGTTCATGCGAAGCACTGGGCAGAGGTGAGATGCTGGGAAAGTTAATTGCAGGCTGCTGTCCCTCAGTTAAAATTCGGCTTGAAAATTTGTGCTGTGCCTGACTAGCTTTTGGAGATTAAGAGAAATGGCATTTTCCTTTTTTTTTTTTAAAAAAAAAAAAACAAAAC
>VWZI01011180.1:141428-155582 GCA_013396835.1 Psilopogon haemacephalus | reverse complement strand
AAAAAAACCCCAAAAAAAGGCATTGTAACTTCTTTGGGGCTTAAATTGCCTCAAGATGCAGTCTGCTCTGCCCTGCAAGTTGCTGCATCCAAAACTTGGGAGGCAATTTTTAGTGCATTTCCAACTAATGAGGAATGAAAACTCTCTAGCACCCTGCTCTCCACCGGAGAAGTTTTCCATTCATAGGTCTCAGGTATCCACAGAATGCTTTTAAATGGGTAGGAAAAGCAGGGTTGGAGTCAGGGTAGACCCCATGGAGAGGATGTTTGAATCAAACAGAATAGGACAGGAGGATACAGAGATGCTACACAGGTCTTCCAGACGTAAAAATGTAGGCAGGTATCACTGCCCTCTAATAACCCAAATAGCCAAGAAGCACAAACACTGCTGAAATGAAAACCAGCAGAGATCTGAAGTGTTCTATGGACTAGGAAAGGAACCAGCTCTGCACTGAAGAGTTCACTACCTAACCAGAGTGAGCAGAGGGAAGGCACAGGCAGGGCTTAGGCAAACCAGGAAGGAGGTCAAGTCAGGCACACTGTCCCACACTGTCCTCCCAGCTGCTTTACTTGTTGCCTAGGTTAATGAACGAGTCCTCCATTCCTCCCCAACGATTCCACGTTCTCAGGAGTGGGTGACCAAGGCTGCCTGTGCTTTCCAGCCATCGGTCCCAGCGCGGGGAGGGCTCACAGGCAGGGAGCACAAAATGGCTGAGCACAACTGCCCCAATTCAGCCTGAGAATTGTGATGGGGAATAGCTCTCCAACATACAATCCTGCCCCCTCAAGTGCCCAGTTCCCCACATGCCTGCGGTTGTGGCAGTGTCAGTGATGGGCACAGCCCATCACTGCAGTGCCTGCAGGGACACAGGGCACAGCCTGTCATGGAAGTGCCCACAAGGACACGGGGCACACCTCACTGTGGCAGTGCCAGCAGGAACCCAGGGCACACCTCACTGTGGCAGTGCCAGCAGGGACCCAGGGCAGCCCCAGCGAAGTGGCAGGAAGGAAACAAAGGGGTGGCTGTGTCGGTGGGAGCAGTTGATGGACTGCTGCAGTCAACAGCAGCTCCTCCTGCCTTCCCTTCTCCCCCTTCCCTGCAGGAGCAAGAAATGATGGTGCTGGTACTGCTTTTTTGTTTCCCCTCAGGTGCAGAAAGCCTTTCAAGGACAGGTTTGGAAAGCTGTAAAGGTGCAAAGGGGTTTGCATCTCATAGAATCATAGAATGGTTTAGGTTGGAAGAGACCTCAAAGCTCAGCCAATTCCAAACCCCCTGTGCCATAGGCAGGGACACCTCCCACTAGATCAGGTCGCTCAAGACCTCATCCAGCCTGCCCTTGAACACCTCCAGGGAGGGAGCAGCCACAACCTCCCTGGGCAACCTGTGCCAGTGCCTCTCATGCCCTTGGCTAGCAAAGGAACAATAACCACGGGTGGCGTTCAGCTGAGGCTGACAGAGGGCTGGCTGCTGGAGTTGAGCTGTGGTTTATAGCACTTTCTGTTCATCAGTAGCCATCCCTACAGCAGGAGTGCCATAACCCAGTGCTAGGCAGCGCCTGAGCTGTGAGCCGGCTCTAACTTTCTGCTCTCTCTCCTGCTCGGTGGCTTCCCACGCTGAAGCTACTCTGACCGGAGCCACTTTTATCTGCACTTCAAACAAGCAAGACAACAACCTGATCGCTTACACACACCCTTGAGCTTGCCTCAATTTCAGACGGGGAAAGGTGCCTTTTTTTTTAATTTTTCCTAGGTGATACCATCTCGGAGAGCAATTGCACAGGCAAAAGATTAAGGCCTCATTCTTCTGGAAACACAGACTAATGAATTTCCAACTATGACAGGCAAGAGCAAACAGACAAGAGCTGTGGGATTCTTGTAAATCAATTGATAAGCTATGAAAGAACATTCCTCTCGGTGAGAAATTTGCATTGGAAAGGCATTCGCCGCTGAAAAGCTGCAACAAAAAAGGAGATGCCTGCCCAGGTTTGCTTAAGCAGTCAGGAAATTCTGATATGGGAATAACTTTTCCTACGCCCTCTGAGCACCTGCGCTCCCCCAACCAGAGCAAGAGACCCCGAGCAAGGTTCAGGCTCCCAAACACTTGGTTTTAGAAGCAAAAGAGAGCTAATTCCGTGCAGGCAGCCTGAGCAGATCCTGAGTTGTCATCACCCTAAAAACTGCTGCCCCAAAGCATGCAGCACACAAACCACAGAGGTTTTGCTGACCGGGCACAATGTTCCTCCAGTTAAAAAAAAAAAAAATAAAATAAAATTAAAAAATTAAAATCTGCAGTGTTAATGTCCTCAAATAATATAAATTGCTTGCATCAACAAACACAGTACAATTAGCTTGTTACCCTTAAACCGAGTTTAAAATAAGCAAATTGTTTGATGACTTTGATGTTTTCCACCCAAAATGTGCTGGCTAATTTTTCCATTCCAGTTCCCATTCCAATCTTTTAACTGCCTTAATCTCCTGCCCTCAGATGTTGACCTCCTAAGAACAGAGGTCATAGGTTAGCACAGACAGCCCTCAAAAGATCTGGACTATCAATTCATGCCTGAAAGATTTCTTCTGCCACAAAAGAACCACTAAAAAAGCAAAATTCCAAAATGCAGTCCCGCAGGCTGCAGAAAATGTAGACTTGTTGGTATGTTAGATTCACAAATAAAAAAAAAAATAAATAAAAATTAAAAAAAAAAAAAAAAGAGAAAGATTGGATCTGAGCAGGATGAATTAATTCCTGCAGGATATCAAAATAAAATAAAATAAAATACAATAAAATAAATAATCCAAACGGCGCTGACAAGGAAGAATGATTGAACTTTTAAGATAAAAAAGGAAAGCTCCTGGTAGGAGAGAAGTGAGAGTCAGCATCTTTGGGCACAAATAGGTAGGTTCAAAATGTTTCTAACTGCTACAGCTGAAAGTGCAGGAAGGAGCAGGAATTTCTGAACGCAGAAAGGTGAAAGTACGAAATTAGTTAAATCAGCAAACGAACCAACCCCCAGCTGAGACAAACTTCACTGATTATTTGGGGGACACACACACTGCAACCTCATTTTCTCGCCACAATCAGCTACACAACGGAGTCCTTGCAGCTTGTTTGCTCAGTGAGCATTCAGCTCTCATTAAAAAAAAAAAAGAAAAAAAGAAAAAAAAAAGAAAAAAAAAGCCAGATGTTTCTTTTCTCTGCACAAAACGAAATGTAGAGGTTGTAAAGGGAGAAAAAGATAACTTCGAGGGGCTGCGGAGGGTTAGAAAAGGAGGGAGAAGAACAAGAGAGAGCCTTTGATAATCTGAGCTCCCAGTGAAAATTTGTACCTTGCACCACGCACACAGGAACAAAACAAAAGTTCTCAAAGTGAAGTGAGTAATGACACTCCCATGTTTAATAATATCGAGTGCCACGGAACTATTTAACAAAAAACAAAACAAAAAAAAAAAAGGTAAATTAAAACACTCTGGATTCTTCTTTGAGTTAGAAAACCGAAGTGCTGAACGCATTTAAAGTAATTATTAAAAGGAAATGTAGGCACAGACTCTTGGCAATTATTGTGTGAGTGGCTAACCAGGATTCTCCAAAAAAAAAAAAAAAACCAAACATATATATCAAAGCACAAAAACTTGGAAAAAAATTAGTCTGGTCAGCAGGAAATTAAAGTTTGGGTCGTCCCCCCCCTATACTTAGTAGAAAGAAGTGATTTACAACAACTAGGTGAGGAAAAAGGCTGGAAATAAACCGAAACCTTTGAAAAGTTAACTAAATGGATTTACACAGCTCCAAATCCTCTTGCCAGCCAGCGACGATTCCCTCCCTCCCACTGATGGAAGGAGTAACACAGCCAGACTGACAGACAGACAGACACACACACACACTCTCTCTCCACCGTTTTGCTTCACTAATGCAGCACAACAAGGAGGCAGAGGTGCTAATTTTAAACACCAGCAAATCTGAAGCCGGACTGGGAAAGGTGGAACTGTTTCGGATCTTTATGCTGGTCACAAGACATCCATTTATCACCGAGGGAATCAAAGCTCTCTGGTTAAACTTTGATGCAGAGGCTGTTGCAACATTCATTGCAGACAATGAAATGAGAGCAATCTGTACTTTGCTATTGTCTTCGGAGCCGTCTGAAGTCAATTAAATGCTTAACATTTCAACTGCTCGGCAGCTGAAGGAGGCAAAGCCCCAAGCGGCTTCGTTCAGCGCAGGACCAGCGCCGTTTTAAATCCATTTTTGTACTCCCAGCCGTTCGCTGTAAAAGCTCCAGCGCCAGAGGACTCCACGCACCGGTCGGATTGCAACTGAATGGAGATCAAAGACGAAGAAATGGTTCGGCTCGCTCCCATATTTCATAGTGACCCTTCCCCAACTCTTTCCTCCTTCAACCTTCCGCAGGTCTGTTGCTGAGCAAAGCCAGCTCCCTCCACGCCATCAATAACGCCAGCCTCAGCTCGCAGCTCCTCCGGCTTGGCCACCTCTGCTCCCCTCCTGCACAGCTCTTGCAGCCATGAAGCCAACTCACTTCACCCTCATCCTACGGTGTCACAGTTCGAACGAAAACCTGGTGCAAATCCTCCAGCCTAGCTGCTGGCCAGGAGTGGTCAGGCTAATTTCTACCCCATTCCTTACAAATTCAGCACGCAAGAGAGAAGGAAACAATTTACTCTGCAGGAACAGCTTCTGAACCAACACGTGAGCTCCCCTCCACAGCCTGTTCTCATTTGCTGCACAAAACGGAAGGCAGTTACTGCACACTGCTGCCAGAGCTTGGACCCACCACTAAATCCAGCTAAACCTTGACCACACTGCTGACGACTTCAGGGCGTTCACTAAGATCACAGGATCACAGAACTGTAGAGGTTGGAAGTGACCTCCAGACATCATCGAGTCCAACCTCCCTGCCAAGGGATCTCTTCAGGCACTACAAATATTAATGACTTTGCAATGGCTTTATGAAACTCTCTGCTTTAACTGGTTCTCAACAGAATGCACAAGAAATGAGTCTATCAGGTAGTGACAGGACTAGGGGGAATGGAGCAAAGCCAGAGGTAGGGAGATTCAGATTGAATGTAAAGAGGAAGTTCTTCCCCATGAGGATGGTGAGAGCCTGGAATGGGTTGCCCAGGAGGTGTTTGGGGCCACATCCCTGGAGGTGTTTTTGGCCAGGCTGGCAGAGGCTGTGGGCAGCCTGATCTAGGGTAGGATGTCCCTGGGCATGGCAGGGGGGTTGGAACTAGATGATCCTTGTGGTCCCTTCCAACCCTGACTGATTCTATGATTCTAAGTCAAAATCCAATTCAAAATCTAGAGGAGTCTTATTCTCGGTGCCCAGTTTGTAATATTAGAGCCAAAGCTCCAACCAAGCAGCAGGTACAGCTGGGAGCGTTTGGTGGTTCTGCAAAACCAAGCTCCAGATGTGGCATGTTTGTCACCTGGTAAATGAGGAACACACAATAAGGAGACTGCTGCAACAAGTCCATTTGGGATCGACCCTCCCAGATCTGCTGGAATCACCTCAGCCTTCATCCCACCTACGTTTCTGCTCCTCTTGCTTTAGCTCTTTGCTAGCAGCAAACTTCCAAAACGCAGGAAACTTTGATCCAATCCCTGCTTGTTCTTGGGGTGATTCAGGCTTCTCTGCACTCTCTGAAGAGTGCCAGACCCAAGAGCTTTGAGGTGATCACGTGGAGACTGGCAGAGCTCTCTGCTTCTCACATCTGACACCATCTTCAAGTCTGTCCTGTGCTCCCCAAGCCCCTCTCTTCCCTCTCTCCTTCCTGATCTCTGCTTCTCTTTTCCTATTCCTGCTCCTTCCTAAACGTCTCCTTATCCATTGTCCTTGAAATAACCTTCCTGTCACCCTGCCTGAGGGAACACAGACATCACAGGAGCATTTCTATTCGAGCTCCACTGACTCTTTCCTGAACAGCTTCTCATAACCAGAAGCAGCAAAAGCAAAGTCCCCTTCAGAACTGCTGCTTCATGAGGAAGGGTACCACATGGCTCTGCGGTGGGGGCTTTGACTGCTGCTTGTCCCCTCCCAAATAAACCTGCCTTTGCCGGTGCAGATGTGCCCTCAAACCCCTGCTTTCTTTCAGAACGTAGCCTATCTCTTATCACCTGCTCAAGAAGTGCTCCGTTGGTGCACTTGGGAGGGTGAGGAGGGAACAGCAGCAGCCGCCTGCACCACCACCACGGAGATGACTACCTGCATGACACATCCCTCTTACATAATGAGTTGCTGAGTTTCTTGACAAAATAAGACATGGAAGGAAATTCACGTTTTTAAGTGATTCATATTTAGGTAGGTTTGATCTTTAAAAGTGTCAAGGACAGAAACGTGAAGCCACAGCTAATAAAAGAAGCAGCTGGAGCGATCTGGAGCTCCAGTGCAGCACAGGCTTTATTAATTTTAAGTTAAAGGGCTCCCAGAACTTTTGTTCCTTCTGAAGAGCTTCAGATTCATCATCAGTGGCAAATCAAAGGCAGCGTTTTGGGAATATCTGATTTAGCAGCTCTGCCATCATCCAGTTTTCTCCAACTTTCAAGCTCTTGGTGTCTTTTTTTTTTTTTTTTTCAACGTGCCAGGAGACACAGCAAATTTCCCCCCCTCATCTGGAATCACCATTAGAAGCTTTCCTTTGCTTTAGATATTTATGATGTGCTTTGAGCACATTTGCTGGGTGGTGCTGGAGTGAAACACGTGAGGAATAGCAAGGAAATGTGACTGGTTTGCTACAATGAAAGGGATTTGAGATTTGATGATGGACACCAAATGTTTTTGTAGCAGGAGGTAGCACAGGCTGTGTGTATCTTGTAAAAGGCACCGTGTCCCAGGAGCAGGTCTTTGCTACAGCAAGAGAAATCTGAATCAAGAAGATGCCAATCGTGACAGCTTTTGGAAACAGAAATGAGGTTTTATAGATGAGTGCCTCAAATATGTTTCATAGATTATCATAGAATCATAGAATCCTAGAATGGTTTTGGTTGGAAGAGACCTCAAAGATCATCCAGTTCCAACCCCCCGCCACAGGCAGGGACACCTCCCACTAGATCAGGTCGCTCAAGACCTCATCCAGCCTGGCCTTGAACACATCCAGGGAGGGAGCAGACACAACCTCCCTGGACAACCTGTTCCAGTGCCTCACCACCCTCACTGTGAAGAATTTCCTCCTAACATCCCATTCAATTACTGCCTCGAATACCTTCAGCATCCCCTCGACTGCAGTTAGGCAGAATCTCAAACTGAGCAACACTCTCAGTCCTTATTCTGAGGTGCTGGGCTGGGTTCTGCTTTCTTTATCCTACTCTAAATCAAGATTTCACAGACTTGTCTACAAGTTAGCAAGCAGGTGATTAAGGTGCGAATTCAGGCGGCTTTGTCTCTGCCTCAGCTGCCTGCAGTGGTTCCTAGAGAGCAGCACGGCATGCCTTTGTGTCAGCTCACTGTCAAAGCTCAGCAAAATACACTGCTTTTGGCATGCCTTAGGAACTCCTACAAAGGCAGCCACAGCCTGCTGTAGTGTAAAGTGTTGCAAACTGATCCCCTGGCTTACTGAGGTAGAGAAACCAGCCCCTCCACTCTGCATCCCTGCCATAAAACACTTCTGAATCCAGCACCTGTCAAATGCAAATCCCAGTTGAGTCTCTTGAAACCTCCCCTCCTATCCCAGATTACTCCAGATACTCTGGACAAAGCTATGTATGGGAGGCACATGGATATTACAACAGCTTCAAGTTCTGGGAACCTAAAGTCTGCAGGCTGCTTGCAGCCACAGCTTGATTTCACATGGACCACAGCAGACTTCTTTCTGCTGGTAGTGGCATGAACTGGGATGCTGGCTTAGAAAGATGCCCAACAGCACTCACTGACAGCAATCACAAAGCAGATAACTACACTCGTTCAAACCACACTCTCCTTCAATATGTATATTTTTTTCCTGTCTACTTACAACTTGCCCATTTAAACTGGAAGGCTTCTGAAGTCTTCCTTCACATACACATGCAGCAAGCAGGACAACAGCCTCAGCCTCCTGGCTGTGGCCTTTATTTGCTGCCATCATCCAAAACATCAAGAAACAATGCCAATGCCAGAGCTCTAAACAGGTTAGCAGTGACAGTGCAGGGATAGCAAATGGTTTGAATAAGAACTACATCAGAAGCCTAGCTTGAAAAAATTAGTTAAGAAAACCCCCAAATGACAACAACAACAAAAAGATTCATCACATCCATTGCATGCAACACGACTCTGAAGGGGCAGATATGGTGAGCAATGGAAAAGAAAGCCTTGCCCAGCTTACAAAGCCCCTCCTTGTGGTGATGGACCCTGATCTGTTACAGCAGCAGTGAATTTTGGTTTTTAGCTTTTTCCAAAGAAGGTGGAAGAGGGACAGCTATCATGCTGCCTCCAGTCCTTAATTTAAAAGGATAAAAATAAAGAGAAGGAAAAAGGGGGAAAAAAAAAAAAAAAAAGACTTTTAGTAGAGGTGAGGATAAGTGGAGCTCATCTGTAGCCAGTAAAGACTTCTGGATTTCCTGTTTCTCAGTGTTGTTTGCACTGCCTTTCCAGGTGACTCTCTCTTTCCCAAGCTACTTTTTGCTTCAGAATTTGCAGTGGAAGAAAAGTCNAAAAAGGGGAAAAAAAAAAAAAAAAAAAAGACTTTTAGTAGAGGTGAGGATAAGTGGAGCTCATCTGTAGCCAGTAAAGACTTCTGGATTTCCTGTTTCTCAGTGTTGTTTGCACTGCCTTTCCAGGTGACTCTCTCTTTCCCAAGCTACTTTTTGCTTCAGAATTTGCAGTGGAAGAAAAGTCACCTCTCAGTCATCCATCAGATACTGCAGGCAAATCCACGTTTGTTGGGATGTTCTTCCTAGGATTCTTCCCAAACCACATGTTCTCCTTCAGCTCAGTCACTACAGTTCCTGGGCTGGGCACTGCCAGGAGGAAAAAAAGGAGACTGAACCTAAGAACTAGGGACAGGTGGCTTTGTAGAAGAGGATTAGAGAACTTTTTCAAGCTATTAGCAGCAGAAAGTAAAGCAAAGCAGTGCAGGTCAGACTGCTGTGCTTGTGTGTGATGCTTTCAAGACTAACTGAGATGTGCAGACTGTGATCCCAACAGCTCTTCAGATGGCCAGGCACTAACACCCATGGGAACACCTTGATGCTCTGCTCACTGAGCACAAATATCACAGAATCACAGAAACATGCAGGTTGGCAAAGCCCCTCAGCATCACCAAGTCCAACCTAGAACCCTACTCTACAAGATTTACCTTACACCAATAGCCCCAAGCACCACATCCAAACCACCCTGAAACACATCCAGGGTGGGTGACTCCACCACCTCCCTGGGCAGCTCATTCCAGTCCCTGACTACTCTCTCCATGAAAAACTTTTCCCTAATGTCCAATCTAAACCTCCCCAGCATCAGTTTGAGGCCATTCCCCCTTTTCTGTCTCAAATTACCTGTGAGAAGATCCCAGCAGCAGCCTCTCTACAATGTCCCTTCAGGTAGCTGTAGACAGCAATGAGGTCTCCCCTCAGCCTCCTCTTTTTCACACTAACCATCCCCAGCTCCCTCAGTTGCTCCTCATCAGATTTATTCTCCAGGCCCAAATCTACCAGATCACACAGGAACACACCCAGGCAGGTTTTGAATATCTCCAGAGAGGGAGATTCCACAACCCTCCCGGGCAGCCTGTTCCAGTCTTCTGTCTCTCTCACAGGGAAAAAAAAATCCTCCTCATGTTTCCATGAAGCTTCCTATGCCTCAGCTTCCACCCATTGCCCCTTGGCCTGGCATCAGGCATCACCCAGCAGAGCCTGGCTCCAGCCTCATGGCACTCACCTGCACATCTTTATAACCATTGCTGAGGTCACCTCTCAGTCTCCTTTTCTCCAAGCAGCACAGCCCCAGCTCCCTCAGGCTCTCCTCATAACAGAGATGTTCCATTCCCTTTGGCATCTTTGGGCTCTGTGCTGGACTCTCTCAAGCAGTTCTATGTCCCTCTTGAACCGGGGAGGCCCACAACTAGACACAGTACTCCAGCTGTGGCCTCACCAGGGCAGAGTAGAGGAGCAGGAGAACCTTTCTCAACCTACTAACCACAGCCCTTCTAATCCACCCCAGAATGGCATTGCCCCTCCTGGCCACCAGAGCACATTGCTGGCTCATGGTCATCCTCCCACCCACTAGGACCCTCAAAATCCTTTTCCCCTTTGCTGCCTTCCAACAGGTCATTCCCCAGCCTATCCTGATACCTGATATTGATATTCCTTTTGAAGGCTTCCTCAAATTCAGCAAAACCTCCCCAAGCAAAAGCAACCAAGTGGGTGTTGGGTGTGGTTGTACAGAAACAGCTTTGTAAAGTTTCATCAAATGACTGAGCCAAATTCACACAGAAGGGCTGAAAACATTCCCCAGCCTATCCTGATACCTGATATTGATATTCCTTTTGAAGGCTTCCTCAAATTCAGCAAAACCTCCCCAAGCAAAAGCAACCAAGTGGGTGTTGGGTGTGGTTGTACAGAAACAGCTTTGTAAAGTTTCATCAAATGACTGAGCCAAATTCACACAGAAGGGCTGAAAACATTCCCCAGCCTATCCTGATNTAATAATAATAACAAAAAGGAGGGGAATAGCAAAGTAAGGTAATTACCTATCTCCCTTTGGTTTTCTTTTTTGTACTGTCTTCCCTTTGGGTCGTCTTTCACTTCCTAAACAGGGGCTCCCACCAGGGCCTGTTACCCGTATTGATTCAAGGCCTTTGGAAGATTTCTTAAAAGTAAATTCCACTGGTTCTCCTTCTTTTAGGCTTCTAAATCCTTCCATGTAAAGCTTGCTCTGTGAACAGGAAAAATACTCTCGGTTACCATTGCCTTAAAAAAACAAAAAAAAACCAAAAAACCCAATATTTACATTCATAATCAAAAAGGAAGAATGAACCTGCCTGCTAGCAAAAAGGACAAATGATCCTCCTAGAATGCACACAGGGGGAAGCACAGCTCTCCCTGCCTGACCTAGAGCAGATGAGACTACAAATGACAGCCCTGGAAACACCACTGAAAACATCACTCAACACTAAGCAGGTAACAGGAACCTGTTTTCAGTACCAGCAGAACTGAAACAACCTTTCGCTTATCCCTGACGCAGATGCAGGCAGCAGGGAAAATGCTGCGTGCTGAAAACCTCTGCCTAACAGGCAACTGGGAGCTGGGAGGGCTTTGGCCACCAAAAGAGAGCAAAGGTTGGCTTTGTGACCAAAGTGTCACAATTTGGACTCCTCCTGTCTGGGACCAGGGCTCTGGGAACGAATCAAAGACCCAAAGAGAATGAGCTGCAGGAGGGAGGCACTCTGGACACAGTTCACAGTTTAACAGAGAGGGACCTAATCCAAGGCTCTGCTTTCAGCAAAAGACTGGAGCAGACTGTCTCAAGAGGTCCTTCCCAAGCTAGATTGTTCTAGGATTCAAACATCTTCGTGCAGAGCTGAATCACACATGGTGAGAGAGGAGAACAGGATCCTGGCTCCTGGTTCTGCAGCACAGCTACCTCAGGGTACCTGTGTCACCTCTCCCTGTCTCTCTAAAGAGGGACACTGCTGCAAAGTCCTTTTTTTTTTCTCCCCACAGCACCAGCAGACTAAATTAAAATCACAAAAATCACAGGAAATTCTTTTTTCCTAACGAAGCCATGTGGAAGCACACACACCTTGGCTCCCAAAACCCCCAGCTGAGTTCTCCCACAAGACGACACTACCAGTGCCAGGCTGGCAGAGGGTCTGGGCTGCTTCTGATTCTTCCAGAAGCCAAAAGTACTGAAGAAGCCAGCTGCAGTGGTTAGGACAGAGGCTGGGTTTGCTTAGCCACTTGTGCAGCTCTGCCACCACATGTCGTAACAGTGTGGGGATTTTTCTGGGTGAGAGGTTGAGCACTACTGAAAAATGGGGGAGGGGAGAAGGGTATTGGAGTGGGACACGCACAGGGCAGAAGGAGCAGGCAATATCTGTTCCCTGACTCGTGAACTGGGCTGCTGTTTGCAGTGAAAGCACAAGATATGGAAAAGGAGATAGGCACATGGGCTCACCAATCCCACTGGAAGGCAGAAGCCAACAAGCAAACCAGCCAGGAAGGCAACTGTCTTACACAGGATCACAGGATGTTAGGGGCTGGAAGGGACCCAAAGAGATCGTCAAGTCCAACCCCCCTGCCACAGCAGGACCAGACAATCTAGCTCAGGGCACACAGCAACACATCCAGACAGCCCTTGAAAGGCTCCAGAGAAGAAGACTCCACAACCTCTCTGGGCAGCAGCTTCCATCCATTGGTCCTTGTCCTATCCCAGGGAGCAAGTGAGCAGAGCCTGTCCCCCGCTCCTGACCCCCAGCCCTCAGATATTTCTAAACATTTCTTAGATCCCCTCTCAGCCTTCTCTTCTGCAGACTAAGCAGCCCCAGGTGCCTCAGCCTCTCCTCATCAGGCAAGCCCTCCCCTTTGAAATGTTTGTACAGCAGTAAGGGAGATCTTTGCCCCAAGGATGAAACACCCAAGTTCAGAACATGCCAGAAGACATCACCACCCATCCACCAAAGAAGCAGTTTCTGCCTGTGGTATGAATCCATTCCTAAGTCCTCTTCAGTCCTCAGAAGCCACCAGGGGAAAATCTTGTTAGAAGGGCAAAGAATCATAGAATCATAGAATCAGTCAGGGTTGGAAGGGACCACAAGGATCATCTAGTTCCAACCCCCCTGCCATGCCCAGGGACACCCTACCCTAGATTAGGCTGGACAGAGCCTCATCCAGCCTGGCTGCAAACACCTCCAGGGATGTGGCCCCAACCACCTCCCTAGGCAACCCACTCCAGACTCACTACTCTCATGGTGAAGAACTTCCTCTTTACATCCAATCTGAATCTTCCCACTTCAGCTTTGCTCCATTCCCCCAAACTGAAATTATATTTAGTTCCAATCTATGGGACAGAGGAAAAACATCATGACATCCCCAAACCAGACCATCATGACAATCCCTAAACCAGACCATCATGACAGCCCCAAACCAGACCATGATGACAATCTCCAAACCAGACCATGATGACAATCCCTAAACCAGACCATCATGACATCCCCAAACCAGACCATCATGACAGCCCCAAACCAGCCCATCATGACAATCCCTAAACCAGACCATCATGACATCCCCAAACCAGACCATCATGACAGCCCCAAACCAGCCCATCATGACATCCCTAAACCAGCCCATCATGACATCCCTAAACCAGACCATCATGACAATCCCCAAACCAGACCATCATGACAATCCCTAAATCAGACCATCATGGCAATCCCTAATGAAACCAGACCATCATGACAAGACAGATGGGTGCTAACCACGAGGGGAACCTGAAGCAGATACCTTATCTCTCGGGAACTCTGGGCACAGCGTGGATGTGTTTGTCTAATGCAGATATAATTAAGTCTCAGCCAGCCTTAGACGTTTCTCCTCTCAGAGTTCCACTCTTATAAAACAAATGCCAAGAGGCTGTTACCTGATCTGCTCCTTGCCTTCAGTTTTCTACTTCAAAAGAGAGAAGCACTTCTTTAAAGCACGACTACACTGGACTAGATGACCTTTGGAGGTCCCTTCCTTCCCAGCCCATTCTAAAGCAGGGCGTTATTAAAGGCTCCAAAATGGTTTTTCTTTTCCTCATTTCACTTCTAGCAAGGGAACTTTTAACTTCCAAACAAAGCACTGTATTTACACCAAGGGGGGGAGGGTTTAATACACTTACATGAACGATGCTTTCACAGCTCACTTTTACCCAAGTGCACCTTTTTTGTTCCCTGCACGTTTGTTTTCCGAGCTCTTCTGACAACAGAAGACACTGAAAAACCCACCCCAGTGACTTGCAGCCCTCTCCTTGAATACACCTCAACAGCTTTTCAACGTCAGAGATGGATTTGGTGCTGACTAATTGTGTTAAATCTACCAGCCAGCTCCCAGGGGAGATTCTCTCGAGGGTGCAACAAAAATCCAAAGCCACAGAAAAAAAAAATTATTTTTTTTTGTTTAAAAAAAAAAAGGTATTTGGAAATCAGCAAAACAAATCTAAAACCTGAATCCTTCATTTGCCTCAAGAGCTGGACCAAAAAA
>VWZI01011180.1:126934-140550 GCA_013396835.1 Psilopogon haemacephalus | reverse complement strand
CACAATGAAATGCATCCGGGGGGGTTTTGAAACTCTCCTCTCCGAACCTCTCCGAACCTCTCCGAACCTCTCCGAACCTCTCCTTCTTGGTATCCTGTTATTTCTTGGTATTTTATTCTATACTGTAAAGCCTCCCCTGTCCCTGCCACACACAATGGCTTGCTCCAAAATGCTGCCAACTTTCTAAAAAGTATCAGCAACAACAACCAAAAAGGGGTAGGCAAATCCCTGCTCACAAGTTCTTGGAAATCATTTCCTCCTATGGAACAACAACAACAAAAAAATCAAGGCATACTGAGTATAAAGTATTAGCAAGATGGTCCCAAAGAAAAATACCATTCCTTGGGCAGCGTCAGGGAGTTCTTCCACATCTCTATAAAATAAAGCAAGTTTGAATTGAAGGCTCATTGCAGGAGCCTCTGATATGTGTGCACTAATTTTATCAACAGGCAGGGAGGACAAGGTCCCCACAAGCACCTCCTCAGGACAGCTTTGCCATTCCTAGTCAGGGTTGTGAACAACTGAGGGCTGCAGACACCAAATTCTTCAGAGGAGCTGGGCTGGAAGGGGAAAGGTTATTTGGTGGCATTCTGCTTAGGTCGTTTATTTTCTGTATCTCTCATTTCTGCCCCTTTTTATCTGGTGACTGATTGATTGCTCAGTACAATCACCAGATGCCACCAGCATGCTGGCTTTCCCCAAAGTAAGAAAACAGTTTTCCCTCCAAAATTATCTACAATCAAATCCAGACATGAAGGAAAAGCACATCCTGAAGCCCAACCACCCTGAAAGCCTGAAGACATTCTCTCCAAAACGACTTCACGCAGTTCCATCAAGAGCCAGCAACCTTTGAGTTAACCAGCAGTAAGAGGACACAACAGGCAAACAATTTACACTGGCTCTGCACTGATGCTCTTAGCTGCAGCAGGCCAAGTGCAGAATTTAACTGTGGTGCACTGCAAATGTTAGAAGCAGTGTAAAGAAGTCAGCTGCATGATACAAGCACTGCAGTAACATGCATGATACAAGCATTGCAAAGTAGTCAGCTGCATGACACAAGCACTGCAATAACTTGCATGATACAAGCACTGCACAGTAGTCAGCTGCATGACACAAGCACTGCAATCATGTGCATGACACAAGCACTGCAATCACTTGCATGATACAAGCACTGCAAAGTAGTCAGCTGCATGACACAAGCACTGCAATCACGTGCATGACACAAGCACTGCAAAATAGTCAGCTGCATGATACAAGGACTGCAAAATAGCTGCATGATACAAGCACTGCAATCACGTGCATGACACAAGCACTGCAATCACTTGCGTGATACAAGCACTGCAAAATAGTCAGCTGCATGACACAAGCACTGCAAAATAGTCAGCTGCATGATACAAGGACTGCAATCACGTGCATGACACAAGCACTGCAATCACTTGCATGACACAAGCACTGCAAAATAGTCAGCTGCATGACACAAGCACTGCAAAGTAGCTGCCTGGGAAGCACTGCAAAGTAATCGCTTGCAGGACACAAATCCTGCTGCAACGAGCAAAAGCTCATTTTAGGAGGTTTGTGAAGATGATTTTTGCAGGCAGAATGCAAAAACACCACAGAAGAAAAACCCACCCCACCGAGCAAGAGCCTCCCCCCTCTCCCCAGGGCAACATGCACAGAACTGGAAGGGCCAGGCACCCACAAGACATCTTGCCTCTGCTCCTGCTGACCCCTCTGGCTTTTTCCTGCTCCTCCAGGCTTATCTGGCACCAAATGTGGCACTCGTGGGTCCTCCCCACAAGCCAATTTAACTCACTAATCTGACAGGAAACAAACTCAGTCTAAAAAGTTTACATGTGTGTGTGTTGGGGAGAGGATAAAAGCAAGAGGAAACAGGGAGAGATTTTTGGTTTTTCCAGCGGGCTAAGTCTGCTCACAGAAAGGTTCAATGAGCGAGTGTGTGACTTCAAGCTGAAGTGGCCTCAGAAACACACCAGCAGTAAAAGGAGACGGTTCAAAATGTAACTGGGACTTAGCAGCACCTTTAAATTAGCATTTGGGGGAGTATTTAATTTGTAACCACTGTGAAGCAGTTCTCTAAACAGTTGCATTTTAACAGGTGACAGAAAGGGTTGGGTTGGAGCACTTCCCTTACCAACAGCATTTAGCTTAGCATCCCACGTTTCCATCCAACACCTCTGGATTTAGGGATAGAAATGGGAAAACAGCACTCAAAGCAAAAAACCCTTCTAATGGAAACAGATGGCAGATTAAAGTTGTATTTTTATGGAGGAGGATAAAGGATTTTAACTCTCAACTGTTTAAATTTATTGGCATAGGTTGGACTTGATGATCCTGAGGGCCTTTTCCAACCGGAATGTTCCTGTGATTCTGTGATCCGGGAAGGAGCCTGAGATGCTTTAAATGCTTTACTTTTCCAACAGTTATCTTACTACTCTAGTTGGGATTGCAGAGGAGGTAGCTGTGAAACTGGAACCACCACACATGCCACTGCACTCATCAGGTGACAGGGATGCTGGCTTCTCCTCAGGTTACACAACACAACACTACTGAAATGCTGTTGAGGACTCCACTTATGGAACCTCTCACTTTCATGCCCTTCTTTCAGCATGCTCTGCCAAGGAAATGTCCACGTTTTCCGAGGCCTCCTGAAAAAGGGTCACAGCAGCTAGAGCAGAAAGACACAAAGAGGGTTTCTTAAGGACAATCTGCTGGCACGACTCCCATCAGCAGTCAGAGCCAGAGGGACAAACCTGTCCCTGATTCTTCTGTGGGCTGGTCACACCTCAGACATGCCAGACACTTCTCACTGCAGACTGCAGGCAGATGAGGAGTTCTGATGCAGGGCAAACATTCCAGTGCAGCAACCAAGCCTTCCAAACACATATTTATGGTTTGGCTACATCAGCCAGCAATAGCCTCTTGGTCCCACGACTTCAGCCATGGGCTCTCCCCTGTCCTTTGAACACCTGAAGCAAACAGTTTCACCAGGCACTGCTGGCACACATGGCACACTCAGGTTTCCGCTCTTAAGGTGTACAGATGCTGGCTGACAAAAGGAGCACAAACAACAGGAATCTTCTCATCTAAACAGCCTTTCCAGGCCCAAGGCACCACAGAACCAGGGGCACTGGTTTTGAAGCAGTCACTTCTGACAAGTTTATGTCTATCATACCCATCTGTAGTAACATTAAACCAGTCCTGTAGGCAATGATTTCATTCCTCTCTGTTCTGGCTGAAGATTTTTCTTCCTCATAACCTCATACTTCACATGGGAGAGAAAACCAGAACCACAAACAACCAGAACGGTGGAAAAACTGACTTTTTAAATTTTTTTTTTTTTTCACTACAACATATTTCTGTTTCCACTCAGCCTTTTTTTGCTGCATTGATGCAATGGTCTTGTCCCAGAGCCTGCCTAACAGCAGTGAAAGCTACCAAACCCTCCTCTCCCCAATGCCAACAGCTCAGCACCTTCAAAAAAACCTGAAACCCATGATAAACAAAATGCAGCCTGAAATCTCTGCCATCTCTATTACTCCTTTACAGGTCCAATAAAAGTTGCCTGCTCCCCTGAGCTGTTTGCTTTTAATACCAGAAGTAAACAAATTCCAGGCTGCACTTTTATTGGACTGTTTGAAAGAGAAAACTCCAAAGGCTAAAAACCAGAGGTACATCACACGGTGGCTGTGATGCAAGGAACACAGCTGAGCTGTGGCAAGCCAGAAAGTCCCTGAATTATTTCTTTCTTTAGACACCTCTCAGTACCTTATGATCATACTGAAACCAACACTTATTTTCCTGGCTGCTCTGTAGGATGCAGTCAATCTGTAGCTGAAAGCCCAACACATTATGTTGGGTGATGATAAAAAAGCAAGCGAGTACAAATTGGAAGTGAGAGGAACAAAAAGGGGTTGGACTTGCAGCTTTATGTGCAACTTTAGCTGAAGTGTTTTCTAAGTTCTTTCTTCCCTTCCCTGACTGCAAAATCTGTTTTCCCTTATCACAGCTTATATACCTGTGTGTGTGCATGTGTGTGCATGTGCAAATGCTGGCCCCATAACCTAGCTTGATCAAATACATAAATCAAACAGAGGCCAAATTAAACACTGGGCCACACAAGGTGCCCATTACCAAGTATAATAAAAGGTTAGCTAGAAAGCTCTTGCTGGCAGAAAAAAAAAAAATGACTTGCCAGTAACTTGAGTTCTGCAAATGCCTCCTGTACATGTTACCCTGCAGAGAAACAGGATGCTGCAGTGGTTAACAGCTAAGGCTCTCTCTGATCCAGGCAGTACCTACTCTGGATGCATGTGTCCAGCAGTCCTTGCACCAGCAGCTTGCACAGAGGTAGAGGAAACGAGGAACCAGGAGAAGGAAGGCAACTGAGTAACTGCTCAAGCTCTGGGTGAATGAATTCTAATGATTACCAGCAGATTCACCTCAGCATGGCTCCACGTCCATTTGGGCAGCCTTTGGCTTTCAGTTACAGCTACAAATAGCTGTGCAGAAGCAGTGAAGCTGGAGGTGCAGTGAACTCACTGGGAAAAAAAATAAAATTGAAAACTCTCCACGTGTGGGAATTACTCAGCTTTTGGTAAACGTGAGGTTGAAAAATAGTAGATGGAACTGAACTTGAAAATCTCGAGTAGGAATGTGGTGAATCCTCAGGGAAGATTTGTTTCTGCCATCCTTTGCAATCCCCAAAATGCCAAACTTCCACCTCTCAAAAATACAGTAGCAGCAAGCAGACTGTCATCAAGATGAGCATCAGCCTCACCTGAAAGGCTGTTCATGTCCCACCTCAACTGAAAGCATTGCAGCAAATTACAGAAGACGAAGCAGAACACCGAGTAGGTGCTGTGCTCTGATGCCACCACAGGTGGACAGCTGGAGAAGATGCTCAGGTTTCAAGACCAGTCAGATTGTGCCGGCTCACTCAAAATCTCCACCTTCAGGTGGAGACTCAAAATGCTACAGGTAAGAAAAGGGAGAAGCAGGATCTGCTGGTTGTCAGGAGTCATTCATGCTCCAGGCAATGAGACAGAAGGCACAGATTGCACATCCCTCTCCTGCCATGGGAGAGGAGGCCTGGGAGTCCAGGCCTTGTACAGGGGTACCTGGGGATGAGCTGGGGAGCAGACCTGCCTGTCTCAGCTAGGTGGGAACAATGACTATCCACGTGTGGGTATGAGGCTGCAGACATCACTGCAGGAAGCCTTGGCAGGCTGTGCAGCAGTGCAGTCAGGCACTGAGACAGTCACATCCACTCTGAGCTTCCAGACCCTGGGGCAAAACCTGCACAGAACAGTTGTGACAAACAACTGCCTCTTCCAAGAGTGGTGATGTAGTCTGCAGGACCGTGTGTGCTCAGTCAATGTCTGCTCATGAGCAGCATGTGCAGAGACAGGGAACCAAACTAACACAAACCAGGAGGAGACCTTCCTCCAGCTACTCAGGTGAACCCATGTCCATCATTTTAGGGACAATCTTACCTAATCTATCTCACTGTCTGAAACACTCCCCCACCACACATTCAATGGCTCTTAAGGACACAATAAACCAGCTCTTTCCTACAGCTACACAGTCCTGGTGCACCTCCCAGAGCACTTACACTATGGCATGTGAATGAGTATTTTTAGGAATGCAAGGAAAACATCAGGTTGTGTTTGGGGATAGTCACCTGTGAAGCTCCTGCAGTTCCTATCCTATGTGGGATTTCTGTGGACACAGGAATATTCTTCAGGTTCATTAAGTGTCTGCTCTGTAGAGAGGCAAGATACTTTTGAGAGAAGAAATTAGAGACGTTAAGAAGAAAAGAGTCAGAAGAACACAAAATGGAAAGTCAGGTTGTCTGGGGTGTTTTTCCAAGCTAACACAAATTACTTTGATTAATCACCCTTGGTGTTTCCAGAGAACTAAGCCCCTGAGGCTAACATAAAGCATGAGAAAAACTTTAAAAGAGAGGGAAGGAAAAAGCTCCTGGCAGAGTCAGGACATTTAACTGTACAGGAGAGATACCATAAAAACAAACACGGAGCTGAGAGATGCTCCACAGACTCAAGACCTCAGGATTCCCTCCCGCAACTAGGAACAACTGAAGATGCAGGAATTAAGTTAAACCAAGCAACTAACCAAGGCAACCCAAACCGTTGCAAGTGAGCTGTTAGAAAAAGCCAAGTACCTGCTCCTTAAAAGAGCTGCTTGAGCTTGCAATATCTTACTGGATTCCTAAGAATGTCTGGACAAAGGCATGGATCTCTTCACGTAGGTACAGAGAGTATCCCATGTTCAGAAACCAACTACTTCTGCAACGACAACAAACCTAACGCGTGAGAAGTACTCAGATAAACTTGTTCATGCCCTTTTTAATTTAAAGGATGAGCTTTCCAGGAAAAGGGAGCAGCTCCCTTCTCTTCCCAGCTGCAGAGGAAGATTCCTTCCTCCACCTCATGTGCAAAGTCTGCCTTTCACCCCAGTCACCACTAGTTTAGGTAGCAATGCCAGCACAAAATTAATCACACAAACAAAGGGTGGAGTTTGGGGGCAGTTTGTTTGTTTTGGTCTCAGAACAGGTTTGGCTTGCTGGGCTGACTCAGCTGGAGCCTGGGCCAGGGTAGAAAGAGCAAAGCTGGCAAGATTGCTCCTTCTGATGCAGCCAGCCTAAATGGGCTAAGCTGTGATGTCAGATCAGATCCTTAGAGCACCAGCCACAAAAAACCTTTAAAGACAAATGAAGTTTAGCAAGTAACAATAATTTCAAAATACTTTTCTTCGAGGATGTTTCATTAGTCACACTCTATGGGTAGGAGCCAGAGGGGACACAAATGAGTGCCTCGTGGAAAAAAATTGTTATTTCTGCCAAAACCTTTCCCTCAATAAGTACAAAGACCAGCACAGATCTCTACACTCAAATGAAAGTATCCTCGGAGTGAACAAAACCAACAAACCACTCCACTTGAAAGAGAATGTGTTTGTATTAACATACCAAATTGATATAATTTGTACCTGATATAATTCAACTAAGAGACTAATTCTGTTTTCAACTCCTTTCTCATGTTTACACATCCATTGCCTCTGAAATGATGGATTAATAAATGCTGAATTAATTCATACTGAATTAGACAGCAACTACTGTAGGAGTAAGTCTGGGAAAGTAGCTGAGCTTTGTAGTAACTGGGGAAGAATATAAAACACGTTGCCCAGGGAGGTTGTGGCTGCTCCCTCCCTGGAGGTGTTCAAGGCCAGGCTGGATGAGGTCTTGAGTGTCCTGATCTAGTGGGAGGTGTCGCTGCCTATGGCACAGGGGGGTCGGAACAGGATGATCTTTGAGGTCTCTTCCAACCTAAACCATTCTATGATTAAAAACAAAATAAAACAAAACAAACAAAAAAAAAAAACATTTCAGAACAGATCCAGCTTTCAGAGCACTGAACTACAGGGCTTTAAAATTTATTGCCACGAGATCCCCTCCAAAAGGCATGAAGTGGCAAGAAAGGCAATTTCTAGCCCAGCATCGTAACTCAGCCTCCAGAACAGCTCATCAAACAGAGCAGTGCTGTGCACAAACTGCTGAGCCCTCCCACTCTGCCAAAGCTGGATTACGGACAGGCTCAGCCAGGATTTGGAAAATAAAAAATTCAAGAAAACAAAATCTGCCATCCTGGGAAAGTTGCACTCAGGCTGGGACTAAAGTTAAGCACTGTCTTCAGTCGCTGTGTTATGAAGACAAAAATTTCAGCCTCCTGCAAGGCTCATTAATTCTGACAATCAGATATGAACTCACTTTTTAGACTGTAACTGTGGGCTCATCTTCACTACTGTTAAATCAATTGTACTTAACTCAATTACAATGAGGTAATTACATTAACATGAGTCAGTGCATCCACACATGGCATTTGCACGTGTGCTCAGGGAATTGCTCTTACCTCCCACATGGCACAAGTGCTCAGCTCCAGCACAGCCAGCAGCAGCACACACAGCTCAGGACACTTTCACCTGTGGTCCAAGCCAACACGAAACCACACTGCTGCCAAACGTCTCCATCCCACTTGCACAGAGTAGATTTATTGCAAAGCTGTCCTTAAAAGCAGGTACAAACTAAGCCCTGTGTCGGTTTCACCTACCCAGCTTTGTCCTAATCTACTACGTCCCAGCCCTCTTGGGAAGGGAACAAACCTACGCAGTCTGTTATCAAACAGAAAGGTGAGGAGAAAAGTAATACAAAATAAAGTCAACAAACTTTTTTGGGGGCTACAAAAATGTTCCTCTGACCACAATCACTGTGATCCACAGGCTCCTGACTACATCTGCTGGCAGCCACACATCCACCCATTCCCTACATCTCTCCTGGAGCCTCTCCATCCCTCCGTGTCTCAGGCTATGTACATACTGCTAATTAAGCAGCTTGGGCACTATTCCCTGGCTCTGAAGCAAGGTGGCAACAGCATCATTTAACATCCATCTGGCAAAATTATTTCCTTCCCCACCTCTGCTCCATTCCCCAAAAGCCAGGGGAAGCTGTGCTGGAGCAATGCCACCAGGTCTGCATCCTTCTGCCAGATGTGCCAGCTGCAATAGTGGTTGCTGTGAGGAAGATCACACTGCACAGCCTCAGCCTGCTGCTGACCCTGCTTTATTTGTCACTAGATGGAATCTTAAAGCCCACAAAGCGAGCTAACACTGCTTCAGCTAACAAGGGAGGCTTCCTGCTAGCGATGGGGCAGGGGTTTGTGGCAATTGTGTTTGGCTGGCCCATGATCTGAATTAAGCAAGAACCTGTACCCTGCTACCTGTGAGCGCAGCTCAGCAGCAGTCCACATCCTGAGGAAATCTCTGCACAACTTTTTAACGTGATCGGCAAGCAGCTGCCAAGAAACTGAATCCACAGGCAGACACGTAAAAAAAGCAGAGTCACATGCACGGAAAACAGAGAAAACTAAATGCAACCTGCGTTTGCTTCTGAAAAGACTCTTTTAAAAGTCCCCGAACGCAGCGTCCAGGAGATTCCACACTCAGATACTTGCACCAACTTTGGAATTCCTCCCCACAGTCGTACTGATAGACATGGAAATGTAACACCAACTGCAGGAATGCCTTCCCTGGCGCTCAGGTGTTTGACACCAGTAACAAATGGTGGTGCTAAAACCCCGTCAAAGGCAAGATGAAAAATCAAACTAAGCACCGACAGGGCTTTGAAGATGTAAGGGCAAGAGGAATGTGTGTTTATCGTGTTTGTTTAAAGAAGCACTTTCTAAAATGCTTTTAAATAGCTTCATCATCTGCTCAACTAACCAGAGAGGAGCATAATTTATCCCCAAAGAACAAGGATTTGCTGCATATATTCTGTGGCTGATGGCACAGCTCTGCAGAACGCTGAACCCAGAATACTGCTGCCATGAAATAGTTGCATCTGTTACCACAAGGGTTTAAAATAATCATTATTGTGAAATGCTAAGTGAGGCTCAACTTCAGAACGCCAAAGTGTGTTTGTTTATGCACCGATCAGAGATGGAATTTCTGAGGAATAAAGAAAAGGGCATTTGTAAGGACCAATGAATATCTCACTCGTGTCAGATGGCTTTCGAGGATTTATCTTAGGGAAAACTTGCTTGGAACGCAGAAAAATTGGGAAGGGAATAATCAATCTGCTTAGGTCTTGCTATTTTAAATTCAGAGGGCTTTTAAGTATTCTTTATTTCTCCTGCATTGTGATAATATCACAATAGGAAAAAAAAACAAACACAGAACTCAAGGAGATGTGTTTAGGGATGTTTAACAGATTTCTGTGCTCTCCTCCAACAGGAAATGCTGAACACACTGTACAAACCTCCCCAAGCCCTGGCTTCAGGCTTGCTGCATTATTGTATAGATCAACCAGCAGATCTTCTCTTCCCCTTTTGCTGCCTTGGCTGCCTCTCTCCCCCATTTGTGCGCTCTCGTTTCAACCCAAAGGTGGCATTCTCCGAGCTGAACACCTCTGAGCTGTGTGGCCGCAAGCTCACTTAGTGGGGTCAAGAGAGAGCACCACCAGAAAACTTGTGAAAAAGGAAAACAAAATGGAGGAGGGGCACCCGCAGGAGGTGAAGGGAAGCCAGCAGGAATGCCTACAGCAGCCACTGCATTCGCCTCAGCTCTCCCTCTTTCCTTAGCCCTAAGCTTGAGAATTGAAAAAAAATAATAATAATTAAAACTGGGGAAATTTTTAAAAATAAAATTAAATGAAAGGCATAACAGAAAAATCTCTTCCTTGCTCAACCTTCCCAAATTTCCATGGGCAACTGTGAACTTGTTCGTTCGCTATAGTTTACACCCTCTTTGTAAGGAAATCAAGAGTCGAGGGTGAAATATGCTGACCCACAAATGCTAAGTTGTTGGGAGAGAAAAATCTCCTGTCTCAGTAATCTTCTGGACAGAAAAAGAAGTGTCTTCTGTCTCGGTTATCTTCTGTCCTAAGTTATTTCTCCGCGTGAAATTAAAGATTTATATATGCTTTTTGCTGACAAAAGGTAGACATCGTTCCATTCTGCACACCAAACACAGCCCTGTGCTATGTAAATGCCTCTTACATGGAAATCTACATTTTATAGCCCTGTTTTTCAAACGCTGCTTTCACAGCTGAGACTTCCTTCCAAAATATTTTCTCAGTGCAGCTTATTCCTCCTTACACATTCGATCTTGCAACACAGAAACCAGAGAGGGGGAAAAAAAAGAAGAGTAATTGCTTGCTGTTTATGTCACTGTGGTAACTTATTATTGTAACTAACTGAAATTAGGAAATCAATACTCAGCCAAAGAACGACCTGCAAATAAAGAGAAATGATATTTTGTTCCCTTAATCCAGTCCTTGCTAGAATAATGTGCCAAATAATTCAATTTGTTACAACACAGTGAATATTGATAAGCCTCCTTATCTGTGTGCTGGAGCTTCTTTACCCAGTTTTCTGTTAAGGCTAAGTGTGGGCAGCTGAGATTGGCTCAGGTCCTGCATTAAACATCAGTGCACACTTAGGGGCACCAATTACCGTTTGCAAGAGAAAGTGCCAAATTAATTAGCCATTAGTCTGGGGTGGCTACCGAAAAGTCTAACGATTTCCTCACAGCTACTTGCCGCAGACAATTATTTTTACTGGCACTCGGGCAGTTTTTCTTTCCAAAATAACCACCTAGGTGCACTTACAAGAAAAGCAGCTGCAAATTTAAACCATGTATGATTTTATACATGAAAGACATCTTTATTGTCAGGGTCCTGATGAAATGCTGTTCAAACACAGAGCTCTGCTGCTGGGTGGGCTCCACTGGTCAGCAGCAATCTGTGTGAGAGAAATATTTCCCCAAAGTGCCAGGACTTGAATTTCTCAACTAAAACCAGCCACCTGCAGCAGCTTTTCCCAACTAAACTGACTCTGCCCAGCACATTAGCAGCTGCCAACTCCTTCACATGCCTGCCCCTGCCCATCCAAGCTACCCAAGCCAGCTCACTCACGACAGAAGCTGTATATAGAATATACAGAAATAAAGGCTCCTTCAGCCTGTGCAGATCTGCATCACTCGCTCAACAAAAAGCCCTTGAGGTGGATTCTGACACACAGCAAAACTGAATGGCCCATCTTAAGCCAGCCACAGCACAGCTTTGAGCAGTAAACTATTCAAAGATGAGCACTCTTGCTTTTTATTAACTACATCATCTTTCTGATTTTGCACCAGCAGCAGCAGCCAAAACCCAACATTTTCAACGTATCTCCTAAATATGCCCAGGTTATGCACTTGATATAACTTTACTGACCCTGCACTGGAAGAATCCAGTCGTACCTTTCCTAGACAATTTGAAAGCCATCAAACCATTCACTTCTCACACAAGAGAATCCTGCACAGAGCTCAGTTCAGGACCTCAGTCATCATCAGCCAAGTCCAACGAAGTCCAAGTGACTTCTTAACTCTGTAGGTATGGCACAGGTAAGCAATGGCTTGCAGCAGTGACCTGGCACCATGGTACATGTGCATGTGAAGAAGCATCGCTTGGAAAACAGTTCTCAGTTCATCCAGGACATTCCACAGAATCACAGAATGTTAAGGGTTGGAAAAGACCTTGGAAGATCATCCAGTCCAACCCCTCTGCCAGAGCAGGATCACCCAGGGCAGGTCACACAGGAACAGATCTAGATGGGGTTTTAATGCTTCCAGAGAAGAAGACTCCACAGCCTCTTTGGGCAGTCTGCTCCAGGGCTCTGTCACCCTCACAGTGAAAAAGTTTCTCCTTCAGCTCCCTTGGAGCCTTCTCTGCTCCAGCTTGCCCCCACTGCCCCTTGTCCTATCACTGGACATCCCTGAGCAGAGCCTGGCTCCGTCCTCCTGACACTGCCTTCCGCATCTTTGTCAACACCAACGAGGTCACCCCTCAGGCTCCTCTTCTCCAAAAGGAAAACCAACCAAGCCAAACAAAAGCCTAGCAGAGTACCACATCTTCAGCAAACTAATTTTTTTTCCTTCAAGACTAACAGAGGTGCTTAATTCCAAAACGACCACGCAGCACAAATTCTGGGACCCACAAAAACAGCAAGGAAAAGTTTGAGGCATAGCAACCAAAACACCATTGAGGCACTGGTGTATGGAATGACAATTACTGGGCTTTCAGAGATTTGGGGGTTTGGAAAAGCATTTACACCCCTTGGGATTGGAAAAGCAAGATTTAACATTAACCTGAAAACCAGAAAAAGACTTTTACATACCAAGGTTCAAACAAGTCGGAGACATTAGCTAAGCATTCCAATTATCTGACGCGCAGGATAAATAACATTAAAATGTACATTCTGTAAAAGAAGTCTTTTGCTAAACTGAAAATCCACAGCCTGATAGCACACTTGAATTAACTGAAGCCACAGAAAACTTGAGAGAAAGGTATTCCTACATAGAAAACTTGAGGCAAAGTTATTTCTACTTGAAATGTGAAATATTTCTGCTTGACAAACGCTTTCACGTGTCACCTATTTGAAGCTAACAATCCAAGCAAAGCAGCCTTTAATCCCTGCCCCATTTTGAAACAGCCAAAGCAGTCTTAGGGTTCTGTGGGCATAAATTCCCTTCGTAATAGACGCATCTTAAAAAATTGTTTGCAAATAAAAATGTTCCAAAAAAAGGAAAAAGGAAAAAAAAAGAAAAAAAGGAAAAGGGAAAAGGGCAAAAAAAAAAAAAGGGGGAAAGGAAAAAAAAATTTTATAGGATAAAAAAGAGAGATTCCAGCCAGCTGGATGCTGGTGGAAAAGGAAGGAGCAAGTGACACAAATGTATCACAGTCAAGGGCACTATGCAAAACACATCCCACGGGAGAGGATGTCCCAGAGGGATGAATCATTACACACAGCCGGGGAGCGGATTTACAGTTTGGAAGGTAAAAAAAACAAACGAACAAACAAAAACACAACAAAGAAGTGGTTCATTAAACTATCAGAAACCTCACCCAGGGAACCTATAAAAGAGTTTTACGTGAGTCATCCACCTAGGTGGAAAAATCACTGTATTAAGGCCCCCCCTATTAAATATTGATTGATTTGGTTTCCTTTGCAGCAGAAGTGCTGTTGTGGTTTCTATTTCATATTAAG
>VWZI01011180.1:110329-126773 GCA_013396835.1 Psilopogon haemacephalus | reverse complement strand
AGTTTAAAAGTATTTTTATATATATATGTGCATATACTTTTGGACTACCAATACTGTCCTCAATTAAAAAGTATTTTAAGAAGAAAAACCTATGAAACTACGAAATCATAGTTACTACATAAGGAAAACAAAATAAACCAAAACCAAACCATCAAATTCCATCAAGCCCATGAGAAACTTCGCTCAAGTGCAGCCTAAAGAAGAAGACATTTTTTTAGAGGGTAAATAGTTCTAAAAGTCACGTATGGAAAAGCCTTAATCTTGAAACCTTTCTTTACCCAAATAGCTCCAAAAAAAAGAACAAGTGCTTGCAAGACTGGAATCCTCCAAGCCATTAATCTTTCTGAAGGACCCTGTAGCATGAAGGAGGGCTACGTTCTCCTTCAAAATAAACAAGGGTGTAGAGATGGTCCCGCCGAAGTATTTTGCCAAAGCCTTTGCGTTGTTCGGGTTACAACGCTCGGGAGGTAAAATTAAAGAGAAGCTGTAAGGCGCAAGGTAAAAAAAAAAAAAACAAACCAAAAAAACGCTGCGAGGAAAAAAAAGTGGGGAAAAAAAGGGGAAAAAAAGAAAAATAAAAAAAGGAAAAAAAGTTCTAACAAGTTTAAGAAAGAGTCTCGGTTGTCGGCAAGAACTTATTCATTTGAAACTGTTGAGGTGTTTCTCTTAAAAACGACTGCTAAAAAAAACCCAAAACAAAACAAAACAAAATAAAACAAACGAAACCAAACCCCAAAACAAAACACCCAAACCCGAGAGATTGAATAAAAAAAAACCAAAAAACAAAAAACCAAGTGTCTAACTTTCTGTCGCACACGTTTAATTCTCCATCCAGCATTCTTTATTTCCCTCCAAGCCATCAGGCCAGCCCAAAAGCCACCGAACACAACGCTTAGCTCGGCTTTCAGACCATCCTTATAAGGGGGGTCGCGTTTGCTTTATTTTGGCTCCTTAAAAGGGGGGTTGCGTTTGGTTTGGCTCCTTAAAAGGGGGTTGCTTTTGGGTTATTTTGTTTGCGAAGTTTATTTCTGTTTTAACGTGAAGGGGAGGAAGGGGAGTCATCGTCACCCCCAGTCCCCAGCCCCTCCATTACAAACCCCGCACGCATGTCCCCAGCGGGGAGGGCTCCGAGAGGCTGTTTGGGAGGCTCGCCCCTGGCCCGGAGGTGACCGAGCCGGGGCAGAGAAGCAGCGGTTCCCCCAGGCGCCCGCCGCACAGGGTGAGGCAGGGACATCACCGCAGCTCCACGGCTTCCACCCCCTCCAAACGGACGGCACAGGGAGAAGCTTCCCCCTCTGACAGCCACCTCGGCCCGCCCGCGGCCAAGCTTCCCGCCCGTGGGGCGGAGGAAGGGGCAGGACCCCGCCGCCGAGGAACAAAGGGGTGGCATCGGTCGCGGGTGGGGCTTAGGGGACGAAAAGCTGCCCGCGGGGGCCGCTCGTCGTGGCCCAGAGTCCGGTGCCTGCGGCTTGGGGGCTGCAGGTGGGGAGCCTCTGGCGGGCCGAGCCGGGCCGGGCTGGGCGCTCCACCGCCATCTTGTTGGGCAGCCCCGCGGCTGCAGGGCCCAGCCTGTGGGGCTGCCAGATAAGGACAAAGCCTTGGCTGCGCCCTCAGCCCCCGCTCCCTCCCGAGCCCCCTCCGTGCCCGCGTAAACGGACACCGCTAAGTGCCGCCACAAGGAGCTGCAAATCTCACGGTCGGAGGGTAAAGGGAGGAAATGAAAAACTGAAATGTGTTTTAATCCGCGTTTGCGCCACAGCAGGTCCTTCGGCATGGGGTGCAGCGATGGCGCCCACAAACTACACCGTGCCAGCGGCGGCGCCGCCGACCCCAAGAAGCAGTTCCCTTGATGCAAAAGATGGTTGAACGCACTCATTTCAGCACTGCCCCCCTCCAGAAGCCAGACCCTCGGACAGCTTCTTCCATCCTTACTTCCCTTCTCCGGCACTGCCAGTTCTGCACCGTGTGCTGCTCACTTGAGCTTAAAACAAAGCAAAGCAAAACAAAACAAAGAAGCCACAAAATCTAACCCGCGTTTAAGAGCGCAATAGGAAGAAAACCTTGGAATCTTTCACATCAATCACCTCCCTGCCTCGGGTTCTAAATGGCCCGAGGAAGCGACAGGCAATGAATGGCCCTGACCCTGGCTTCCCGGGTTGGATCGCAGGGGCCTGCAACCCGAGCCGAGGGGATGCCAATGCCTCACCCCGCGGCCCTGTGGTGTGCTGGGGGACACCGGCTTAAGGAGGCTGCCGCTCGCCGCCCGCTCTTCTACCTCCAGGTAGGAAAAGGATCCCACTGTCCCAACAGCACCGCGCTGCCCAACGCCTCACTGCCTACCTCAGTCCTTTAGCTAAGCCTTAAAGCCAGTTCACAGGGGCTGGAAGGGACCCAAAGAGGTCATCGAGTCCAATCGCCCTGACAGAGCAAGAGCTCAGGTCACACAGGAAAACGTCCAGACAGGCCTTGAAAGGCTGCAGAGAAGGAGACTCTACAACCTCTCTGGGCAGCCTGAGACCCTTCCAGTCAAGAAGTTCCTCCCTTGTGTTGAGCTGGAGCCTCCTGTGCTGCAGCTTCCATCCACTGCTCCTTGTCCTGTTCCAGGGAGCAAGTGAGCAGAGCCTGACCCCCACTCCAGACCCTCAGCCCTCAGATATTTAGAAACATTGATTAAATCCCCTCTCAGTCTCCTTTTCTGCAGACTAAGCAGCCCCAGGTGCCTCAGCTTCTCCTCACCAGGCCCCTCATCATCCTCATAACCCTCCGTTGGACTCTATCCTGCAGATCCCTGTCCCTCTTAAACTGGGGAGCCCAAAACTGAAGGCAGTACTATATCTATACAAGGAACAAAAATCATAGCTCACTCTTGGCAAGACCAAAGGTTTTCCTCCATCCATCAACTGCAGAAAAGCAAAAGAAGTCAACAGCCAACTGGCAAATCTTGTCAGCACGCAGGGAGAAAGCAACACTCAGAATCTTTACTTGGCCCCTTCTAGATCTAATTATATGGATTTGGAATACACTGGTCCAGAAGGGGACTGGCAAATATAAGCACTGTTACAATTAGCAGCCTTTATGCAGCAGAATCCAGACTGACCTGCGTTGCTAAACCTATATTAATGAAAATAATAAAACGAAAAACACTCAAAGTAATATAATTAATGAAATAAAACTAATTAAATAGCTAATAAAACTACAAAAGTAACAGAACAAATTAATGAAATAACGCAGCTAATAAAATTAATAATAAAAGTAACTATAATAAAATTTATTACATAAACAAATATAGAATCATAGAATCAGTCAGGGTTGGAAGGGACCACAAGGGTCATACAATTCCAACTCCACTGCCATGCACAGGGACACCCTCCCCTAGATCAGGCTGCCCACAGCCTCATCCAGCCTGGCTGCGAACACCTCCAGGGATGTGGCTCCAACCACCCCCCTGGGCAACTCATTCCAGGTTCTCACCATCCTCAAGGGGAAGAACTTCCTCCTCACATGCAATCTGAATCTCCCCACCTCCAGCTTTGCTGCATTCTCCCTGGTCCTGTCACTCCCTGATAGCCTAAAAAGTCCCTCCCCAGCTTTTCTGTAGGCCCCCTTCAGATACTGGAAGGCCAAGTAATATAATAAATATAACATATATGATACATAGGTGCATTTCATGACAACTATTGTGGTCAGTGCTCATTTAGCTCCTTTGTGGTGGACATATTAATAAAAGATTAAATACTGAAATTACAGATAGATAAAAGGCAAACAAACCATGAAAGCATAGTCACATTTTGTATATTGCTTTAAAGAATACCAATTCCTCTCTCTCTATATATATATATAAATTAATACGTAGATGATAGAAAATGTTAAGACATTGATCATACTATTGAATAAATGAACATTGCCAATAATTAATCTTTGGCAAAGAGACAATGCTGCAACTGCAGCCACTTTCCCAGTCTTGGTCCATTTACTATTGTCAGCAGCTAAAGAAATGATCCATCCCTATGGTGAAGATTAACAATAAACCCACTTAAGCATGGAATGGGCTACCACCTTCCAATAAACTATCAGCAGTAAAAAAGANCTAAACAAAAAGAGATTTTGTTGCCCAGACTGCAGGTTGATTTGGGAAAGTGGTTTCTGCCTTGCAAAAAAAAAAAATTGTCTCTGCATTTAATTGCTACATAATATAATCCAAAAGGCGTTCTGGTTTTGTGACACAAGTCTTGGCTGGTTTCTGCAGAAGACAGAGCACGTTTAAAGAAAGCTTCTTCGACCAGAGTGGTTTCAATGTAAATAATTTTACTCCTTTTCAAATAGGGCAGATCAAATTTTAGCTGTTTTGTTGGTTTTGTGTTGGTTTTGTTTGTTTGTTTTTGGGTTTTTTTTTATTCCTGAAGAAGAGAAGGACCTGACAGCCAACTTTTAGTGTAGATAGCAGACTGTAGTGCAGGAGAAGTAAGCAATCCTCAATGCAAGATGTGGTATTTACCGAGTGTTTGCAAAAGCATGTATTAACACTTAACAAAATCTTATTCCGATTAGCCTGAGTGAAGATTTTTTTCCTCTCCAGATGTACTCTGTTTCTGCCAGACAAAAAAACCCAAAACAACCAAACTCAAAACTCTTTCAAACTAGTGATTTTCCTCTTGACAATAAGTCTTTAAAATCTTTTGCTGGCTAATCAACTACAGATCAGTCCCGCAGCCCTCTCAGTGGTGCCATGCAACATTCTCTACAAAGAAACTCTTCATTTCTGCTGTTTACTCATGCATCTGCTTCACATCCCGATCAATCGCCTTCCACTCACCGCCTCCTAACAAGTATCGCTAATTCCCTAAGACAATTAAAAACACTTTACAGAACGATTTTGCTTTTAGCTTCGCTTCTCACTTGTACTGCTTTCTAACTCGCAATCACACAGAGCGAACAAGAGCATGCCCTGCTCAGCACCCCCAGTGCTTGTGCTACCACCACATAAATCCCTACACAAGAAACCAGCCCTTCCTCATCCACTTGACTCCAGCCTTACGTTTTCCACAGGTTTTGCACACCATGCCAAGTGAAAAACAATAAAAACCTGTTGTTTTGATTCGCATAAACCGGCTGTTACAATGTAACTGCTTTGTTTAATTAACACACACAGACAACAGAGAAAGCCCCACTCAGCCCCAGCCCCAAACAAAGCAGCAGACAAACAAAGCAAGTTTGGTCCAGCCAAATGAGAATTTTAATCACTCTAGCGGTGAAATGCAAACCTTTTGTCTAGATGTGTCTACAAATATTTGAGGACCATGCTATGCCTCCAACTCCACTGGAGAGAAGGTTTAGCTACCTCCTCTCTCCCTCAAGTCACTGTTCTCCCTTTTGTCTGGGCAGGATCTCTGCATCCCGAGAAAAAGGCAGATCACGAAGGACTCTTCCAGGAGGATTCAATCCTTCAATTGTCAGCACAGATACACAACACTGAAGTCACAAAGTTTTCCAGAAGTTTTCCCACTGTCTACCATAGAATCATAGAATCAGTCAGGGTTGGAAGGGACCACAAGGATCATCTAGTTCCAATCCCACTGCCATGCCCAGGGACACCCTACCCTAGATCATTGTGCCCACAGCCTCTGCCAGCCTGGCTGCAAACACCTCCAGGGATGTAACCCCAACCACCTCCCTGGGCAACAAATTCCAGGCTCTCACCATTCCACTCCCATTACCCCTGCCAGAAGTCCAAAGCCCTGCACAGGTGGCCTCAACTGTCTCTACTGAACCCAAATGTGCTTCCCACCCCACTGCAAAGATGAACTTCACTGCCCTTCAACAACAACCACTTGCACCTATGGTGAGGGAGCATTTCACATACTCCTGCCACTCTTCCCTCTTGGGCAATGTTTCAACAGGAAGATGAAACAAACCCCACAACATTATCAGCTCAAGAGCTTTGCATCAAAGCTGAGTGGCAGAGTAGTGGTCAGAATTTAGGTAAGGTAATAAATATTATACCCAAAAAAAGTAGAATATTGTGAAAAATCAGTTAAATAATTGTCATGCTCATGTGTACACATGATGTGAAGCTCTATCATTTTAAGTTCATTTTTGTTTAAGCAGCACAGACCCAAACCCTTGTTTACTACTCTACACTTTAGGTGCTGTATGGGGAACAAATCAGAGCACAAGAGGGCCTTCAAGCTCCTGATCAAAAAACACACTCACAAAACCAGAAGGATTCACAGAATGGTTTGGGTTGGGAAGGACCTGAAAGGTCATCTAGTTCCAAATCCCTGCCATGGGCAAGGGCACCTCCCACTAGGTTGCTCAAGGCTTTGTCCAACCTCCCACTAGGATCTAAACTACAAACTATTAGTAAAAGCATTCATATAGGAAACTTTAAATCCACTCCTAATACTGTCCAGTTTGCTGCCCAAGTTTCTCAGGTCAGTGGGAAGATTGAGCAAAGTTTGCCCATCAGGTCTGTAACACCTACAAGAAAGGGAGGCCATGGTGTTATGACATTGAGGAAGACTTCTTGTTGAAGAAACTCTCTAATTTCCTTTCACCTGATGTCCTACTGCTTTTAGTCCCAGAGGGAGAGGGCAGCTATCTGGTTTGCAAATAATTCTTTGACCTCATTCCACTTGAGTGTCAGCAATGTGCCATCTACGTGTGTTGGGCCAGGTAAGAGCAATACACACCTGGGAGCTGCTGAGGAGCTACTCCAAAGTCTGCATAAGTCACTTTGGGTCTATTAGGTAAACTGTGCATTAAAACTTTAATACATTCCTAGTATTTCCACCATAATGAGCCTAAAAATATTGAGAAATTACTCCACGTGGTCAACAGAGGCTTTTTAAACCCCTTTATTTGTGTTATTACAAATAGCCTATAAAACTAACCAAGATTTTGATTACTGCCTTGCAAAATGCAGTTGTAAAATGAAATAAAGCTTTTATTTATTTTATTTTTTTTAACATCATAGCACAGGCACTGTTAAGAGATTTTAAAGGTCATCTATACTCTGGAAAACACAAAAGCACCCCACAAGTTCACACTTGTTCTAGTTGACTTAAAGTACACAGAGGCTGTTCACTTTCAGTCTCAGTTTCAGCCCAGGGGTTATTTTCCTGTGTATTATATATGGCCAAAACCAAAGAAAGATTTACCACAAATGGTGAAGCAGCCTCAAGTGGCACTAGAATAAAAAGTAGTCTAGGAAAACAATAAAATAATAATCCCTCAGCTCTTGCGCACCCACAAAGGACCATGGCTAATTAGAAGAGGAGCAGAAAGCCACTCTCAGCTCCGTCTTCATGAGAGGAAGCACCACCAGTGCTTTCTAACAGAGCATCCTAGGGAGCAAGCTCAGGAAGTGTGGGATGGAAGAGCAGGCAATAAGGTGGATTGGGAGCTGGTTACAAGACAGAGTTCAAAGAGTGGTGATCAATAGTGCCAGGGCCAGCTGGAGAACTGTAACCAGTGGAGACCCCAAGGGATCAGTGCTGGGTCCGGTCCTGTTCACTTATCTTCATCAATGACATTGATGAGGGCAATGACAGACAGAGACAGGAATAATAAAGTGCAGCAGTACAGGTTAGGAGGTGATCTGCTGGAGAGCACCTCTGTGGAGAGGGACCTGGGAGTGCTGGTGGAGAACATCCATGGCACAGCAATGTGTCCTGGTGGCCAAGGGGGCCAATAGGATCCTAGGGTGTCCATCAGATCAAGGGAGATTCTCCTCCACCTCTACTCCGCCCTGGTGAGACCTCATCTTGAGTACCACCTTCAGTTTTGGGCTCCCCAGATTAAGAGGGACAAGGATCTGCTGGAGAGAGTCCAGCAAAGTGTTACGAGGATACTGAAGGAACTGGAGCACTGCCTGATGAAGAGAGGCTGAGGGACCTTGGGCTGCTTAGTCTGCAGAACATTGAGAGGGGATTTAATCAATGTTTCTAAATACCTGAGGGCTGGGGGTCAGGGGTGAGGGGACAGGCTCTGCTCACTTGCTCCCTGCCATAGGACAAGGAGCAATGGATGGAAGCTGATGTAGTTGATTTTCAAAGTTCTACATCTGGAGTAATCAAGGAGCTACACTTTTCAGATTATCAACTTATTTCATTAAACTCTCGCCTCTCTGCTGAAAAGATGCAGCCAAATTATCATGACCATGTCCTGTAAATATTGCTACTTGTGCTCAGCGGCAGCAGCAGGGAACACACACTGCAATGGATCAAAAATTCCTCCTCCTCCCAAATTTGTGTCAACAGCACAGTTTCCAAATTGCAATTCAACACACTTCTAAGCCACAGCTTGACTGTAATCAATAAAACAAGAAAAGGCAATGGGTAAGATTGAGCTGAAATGTGATCCAAAAGAATTCCTGAAATAATCTCCTTGAGCATCCAGGTCTAGTGGGAGATGTCCCTGCCCACGGCAGGGGGTTGGAACTAGATGATCCTATGCAAAATGCTTCCAAGGAGAGCTCCAATGCTTGTACTTGCTCCAACTGCCTTTTTTCCCAGGGGAGTCACTACCTTGGCTCTCTCTCCACCCCTGCCTGAAGGTACATCAGCACTCTGCTCTTTTGCACCAGAGGAGATGGCAGTTTCAGGCGCACTTTTGCCGCAACAGCTACCAGCTCTTCCCTCCAACCCTCACCTCGCTCCTGGCAGCTGCTTGTTTGCATCCTTGTGGGGATCGTGGGGTTTCTGTGATGCAAAAAAATTGAGAAAAATCTGATGCAACCCCCACATTTTCCCCAGCTGGGGTTGCCATGCAGCTCTCACAAGCACTTAGGCTGGTCCAACAGGCAGTGCTGTAAAAGCTCTTGAAGCTCACTTAGGCAGCAGTGCTGCCGCCAAATATAAAAGTATAATCAGGGCTGTAGGACTCCCACCAAGAAGGGTGGCTGCAGGAGTTGGAACCTCCACCTGTTCAGCAAGCTGCCACTCCAAAGCCAACTCAGCTGCTTGCAGAGCAGCTGCTGACCTGCTGCACGTTACAGCTTTGCATGTTAAGAGAAAATCCAAACCAGTGCCAGTTTTCCTTAATACCATGGCCTGTAAAACTTGCAGCGGGTTCCACAGCTGCTCTGCAGGCAGCTGAGCCATCTCTGGAGTGGGGATGTGGAATTCCCTTTAACCTTCTCCCAGACACACACATTTTAAGTCGGGACCAGTCAGAATAATCTGAGGACAAGCCAATTTCTCCAACTAAATATGCTCGAGCAATCAGAAACCCTCCCCAACCTTCCATGCAAGGATACTCTGATGATGTAAAAGCAGTTTAGGGATTCAGTTTAGGGATTCACTGCCTTCACCAGTGACAGCCAGCAAAGCAAAACCTAGTCCAGACCCTGTGTAACCATCCCTTAGACAGAGCAGAGTGTCCCAAAGGACCTTTCTATCTGTCAGTAGAACTTTTAGATGGATTAACAAAATGGGGAGGAAAAAACCCCACCCTTAATGACAGGGAATTAAAAATGTAAATTGTGTTTTAAGAAACGTCACAAACAGCCTTTAACCTCTGATCTCTGGGCTCCTAGGACCCTAAATGACACCTCCACAGACACCTTGTAGAAACTGATGGGTCTAATTTTGCCACTGAGAATGACAAGTGGGGAAAGACAACAGGCTTTCCTGAGATGGTTTACAGGAGGAAGATAAACAGTATTTATATGGAAGTATACTTGGTAAAGAGTCTAAACCAAAAACTGCCTTTGGATAGAGCTGTTATCTCAGTGGTGTAGCTACAAACCAGGACAAGCAACAGTAATGCCATTTCTCCTCCAGTCTGACCATTCATTTCCTTTTAGCTTCAGTTCACGCATCTGCTTTGATAGTTCACGTTTGTGCCCCAGCCAAAATATCCTCTTCCTTCCAGTATCACCACCTCTTGTGCACAGCTTCCTCAGTCCTGGAGAATAGGAGGACAACAGGCTCTGGGAAGGGCCTCCTGACTGCTCTAACACAGAGGGAAAATCTCTCTGAAGACAGGAGTCCCACTGCAGACCTGTCTTTGGGTCGTGTTCTCTTATCACCCTTGAACGTTCACCTTTCTTCAGCAAAACCTTCTCTGATTCCACACCATTTCGGTTCAGTGGGACTTGCCATTCACAGCTCTTGATAGAAATGCACTGTAATCTTGGCTTTAAGAAGGAAAAAAAAAAAAAAAAGAGGAAATCTGGAAGGTATTTCCACAGATGGCAGCTCCATAACTTGAATACCAAATTACAGGTTTCTTCACACAGCCGCCGTGCCCCTCAGTGAAGTGTTTTGCCATCTGTCTAGGACTTGCAACGCAGCACTGGGCTAATTAGTAGCCTAAATAAATAAATAAACTCCCAAACAAGGCTGCACTGCTCCACAAATCCATAGTCCCCATAATTTAAAGTCAATTTTCTCTGTATGCTCCAGCACAACTGAGTGAGTGCCCAAGCCTGGCTCTGGCTCCGGCTCTCCAGCAGCTACCCATTACAGATTGCACACACATTGAGGCTGCTGAACAGACTTGGATGCCCACCTCTGATCTCTGCAGGATTTGCTCACTGCAGACACACATTTGCTCCCCATTCGCTTCCTTCCTCAGCTTCCCTCTCAAAAATCCTGCTGGCCACTGTTGTTTTGGTTAGGGCTGGGCTTGCCTGGTGCCCGGTGCAAGGCAAAGGTGACATGTTCATGGCAGCATATTCTGCGTGGAGACTCCTGGCCTTCAAAAAGGCATTGCTATGTCACATTTAGTGATAAGGAACAACGTGATGCTGATGCTACTTGCTTGCCCAGAACATGCAGTTATCCCGAGCAATTTAAGCAGCTTTTAACAGGCTCCTAAGAGTGTAGAAATGGAAGAGATGTGCACAGAATCTGTGTCACAATATAAGGAAGTCAGCACTCGGTGTAGCATGAAGTCAGCACTCAGTGTAGCATGCCATGCCCAACTTGATGCTAGAAAAAGTAGATCAACTGTGGCTTAGGAACTTAAAAGGGCAGGCATCTGATGGATCATCAGCAAGGATGGTCAGCCAAATTAAGGGAAGACTTTTCAGATGTGCCTTACATGTCTAATTTTGCATGTATTCTTCAGCTTACATAGCTAATTTTCCATTTATTCTTCACCTTACATGTCTAATTTTGCATTTGTAATTTTGCATTTATTCTTCAGCTTACATAGCTAATTTTCCATTTATTTTTCACCTTACATGTCTAATTTTGCATTTATTCTTTACCTTACATGTTTAATTTTGCATTTATTCTTCATCTTACATATCTAATTTTCCATTTATGCTTCAGCTTACATAGCTATTTTTCCATTTATTCTTCACCTTACATATGTAATTTTCCATTTATCCTTCATCTTACATAACTAATTTCCCATTTATTCTTCTGTTCACAATCCTAACTGAGTAATCTCAGTCATTTCCCCTCCTTTTGTTACAGGTACTTTGCAGCAGCAAGAGCAAAATTTACCATACAAAGAACAGTGCAGCAAAGACCTCGGTGAAAGGCAAAAAGGGACTCTTCCTGTTTCATCAAATCTTGTCACAGCAGTAACTTGCAGCCAACAGTTAGAAAGTTCAGATGAAAGTGACAAATCTCAACCCAACCATGTTCCTTTAATGAGAAAACAAAATACACCACCTCCTGCACGCTGCTCCTCCCTTCCTTCCTCTCCCCATCTCATAAAAGAGGATCCCACAGAAGGATCAGGTTTAAGGTCCCACTTCAGAAATCCTCTATCGGTCCTTTAGTGCAGTGAGAATTTTGGACTACAGAGCCAGGGCCCAACAAACACCTTCTAAAGCAAACAATCCATCTCGTCCTGGCAGGCACTACTCAGAACATTATATTCTCACCCTTGATATTCCCCCCAAAAAATGTATTTAATTGTATCTCTTTACACTCAGCAACCTATTTACCAGCTCTAACACCCGAGCATCCTGCTAAGCAAGGAAAGGAGACACTTTTCTAACACAGTCTGTACACAACGAAGAGCAAAGAAAAAAAAAGAATCCAAAACATTTTTGCCTTTCTGGCAGCATCCAAAAGAAGTTGTACTCACCCAAGCTGTGTGCACAGCTTTGAACGTGCCAGAAAAAATAAATATCAAAGTAACAAACATCATCCTCCTCTCCAATTCTCCAAAAGCTTGAGCTCCTCTTAGCTCTTAGCAAGGGAGAACTTTTTTTTTGTGCACCACAAGAGATTTTGCTTCCCTCTCTCTCCAGTTCTGTTCCACCCTGTGAGAAATAGATCTTGTAAATTTTAACAAGAGCTGCTCACACACAGCTATGTGCAGAATTCACATCATAAAAGAGAAGCAAGCTATGTTATTTTTTTCTATCCCAACCTATTTGAAGTCCAAACATCGATACTGAGACAAATTCAGCAAGGTGCTCATTCCTCGGATTTAACAAAGGACTGACAGGACTGTTACTCTTTTTTTTTTTCTGGCAACACAAAGAAGTGGACTGGGACACTGCTGGCATTGGGCATGATTTGTTTTAAGAGAAATTCAATAGTTTTTAGGACTTGTAATTTCTGTCTAACGCTGAATGACTCAAACAAGTGACCTAAAGCTGGAAGCCACAGCAGAATAAAGCTGAAAAGGGACACCAAGAGTGTAGATGTCTCTAAATGTCCCCAGAATAAAGCTGAGAAGGGACACCAAGAGCACAGATGTTTGTAAATGTTCCCAGAATAAAGCTGAAAAGGCACACCAAGGATGTAGATGTCTGTAAATGTCCCCAGAATAAAGCTGGAAAGGGACACGAAGACTGTAGATATTTGTAAATGCCCCAGAATAAAGCTGGAAAGGGACATTAAGTGTAGATGTTTGTATATGTCCCCAGAATAAAGCTGGAAAGGGACATTAAGTGTAGATGTTTGTAAATGTTCCCAGCATAAAGCTGGAAAGGGACACCAAGACTGTAGATATTTGTAAATGCCCCAGAATAAAGCTGGAAAGGGACACCAAAACTGTAGATATTTGTAAATGCCCCAGAATAAAGCTGGAAAGGGACACCAAAACTGTAGATATTTGTAAATGCTCAGGAATAAAGCTGGAGAGGGACATTAAGTGTAGATGTTTGTGTATGTCCCTGGAATAAAGCTGGAAAGGGACATCAAGAGTGTAAATGTGTGTAAATGTCCCCAGTTTTCATTCAACACACACACATAGATGCACACATATGATGCTGGCTGATGGGTTTCTACCCTAAATAATGCCTTTAGCTCGGGGTACAACAGAAGGGAAACAACAACCTGAAGGTAGTTCAGAGATCAATCCAAATGATTAGTGCTGAAGGAAAGATTTAAAAACTTAAGAGTTAAAAGCTCAATACTGCTAAAAAAAAAAAAATCTCAGCTAAAAGCTCTGTTTCAGGAGCAGAACTTTGATTAGGTGAAAAAGAAGTCCGAAGGGAAGCATCATCCTCTAAAAGTACCAATATGCACAGACCTTAGAGAAACAGGACTACAGTCTGCAGGCTAGCAAGGGGGAAGTGCAAGAAGAAAGCAGAATTATTTATTGCCAGCTCAGAAGTCTAGGTGTAATGCGCTGAAACTATTACAGGAATTTTGACTTGACATCCAGGAAGTTTTTGCTCGTAGCAAAATCTCATCGGCTAGGCATGACCTCGGCAAGAAAAGGCAAGATGAGGAACCCAAAGTCTTCTTGCAGGATTCAACCCAGCTTTGACAGGACCTGGGCTCAGTCCGATGGAAGCTTCTTTGCTGTCTGACTGTCTGAAGTGACACCAGCAGCTACAACACGTTGCAGGAGGAGCGAGTACACAAATAAATGAAGAGTTTTCCAAGCCGTTTTGAACACCAATATATTGTTTCCACTAACTAACACATTTGCCTTGAAAAAGGCTTTTTCACACGACCAAGTTTTTCAGATTAATGAAACGAAGAGGAGCAGGCTCCAGGGACTGTTCAGGCAACAGCTTCTTTTGTACAAGCAGCAGCACTGTTCAATAACTTTACTGCTTTCAGGACATTTTTATGCTCTGGATGCTACTCTTACCACCAGGCAGCTAACACAGAGCCTTCTATAAAGCAATATAAATTATCTATGCAACAAACCAGATGCTGCTTCTCCCATTCTGCTTTGGCCCGGGTAGAAAGAAGATTTCTCTCACTGTGAAGTTTGCCTATCCTAGATTCCATCAGAAAGAAGGTGGTGAGAAATGCATTCTCTTTGTTGGGAGGCAAGGCTGCTACTAACTTCTCTCAGTGAAACACCTCCACATGGCTGAGGTGCAGAGTGTACATGCAACAGAACATGCTGTTTCCCACTGTGCTATGTCCTAGCAACCTCGGGATATCAATAAATTATAGCTTATTAGAGTATAGCCAAACATTTCCTTCTCTCCCCCTCCTCTAGGTGACACACATGAATGGTGACTTCCAGATTTCTCCCGTACTTCATTACTCTCTCTCGATTCTTTTCCATTAAGGAACAGCACACCATGTCTGCTATGACTTAAATGTATCATCTTATCATGCAGCAGTTCAACACTTCTCTGCTTCCACAGCTCGAGTATCTTTGTTTCCAAATGTGTTTTATTAACAAACGCTGCCAGGCTTCCAGTGTTTGTCTTTCTATTATCTGAGAGGCAAAAAGGATGAAGTGTTTTAATGGAAAAAATAGATGAAGAAAAAGGGCCCGTGGGTAAAAAAGTAAATTTATGGGAGTGTAAAGAGCCATTTGATGACAGAAAATGGTACAAAGAAAGAAAGAAAGGGGGTGGGGGGAGGAAAGGAGAAAGGCTCCTTCTTCTAAGTGTTAAAAATTTGTTCAGTTCTAGAAAGAAAAAGGAAAAGGGGGGTGGGGGTGTACCTCATAGGTCAGTACCAAGCAGGGCATGTAAGAATACACTAAGTTCTGTTCTTCACTTTGCACATAATTCCAAATGCAAGCAGGCAGCGTTGATGTGGAAGCCCTTAAGGTGTGCATAAAAGACAGCAAGACCCAGAAATCACTCCACCAGCGGCAAGAAGCAAGGCAACATGCCCCAGCAGCAGCAGCAGCAGCAGCAGCAGCAGCCTCTCCCAAGTTTCAGTCACCTTTTTATTAAAGCCCCAGGAAAGGTGTATTTCATTTTAAAAGCCTGCCTGAAGTTACCACCGAGTAAGGCCGGGCCGTCAAATGGAACATGAGAAGGAAATCGATATCTAATCACGGCACACGCCCCCTGCCCCCGCCACTGCCAACGTCATAGAAAATGGACAACCACGTCACAAGTTCGGATGCCTTTCTGCCTTCCTAACATGGCCCTAGCCAAGCCCAAAATGGTCTCTTCACCTGGCACCACTCTTCTGTGCCCAGCCGAGGAGGGTGAAATTCAAAATAGCGTGGCTAGGATTGGAGAGCGACTGAAGAGGCAGGGGAAGGTCTTGCACAAGCTCCTTCTTCACAAACCACACTGCAGACTTCGGGCAAAGTGCCTGTATCATTCTGTAGGCATCTTTGCCTCTGAAGCTCCTCCGCAGGCACTCCTGCCAGCATCCCCATGCAGAAGACAAACACCGTTCATGTCGCTGTGCTTAAAAATAAACCCAACGGCCACAGGCTCCTTCTCTGCCTAGCATCCTCTCAGAGCCTTTGGCTCTGATCCCTTGCTCAGTCCCTTTTTCTCTTTTCTATCATCTAGAAAGGAATATTTAAAAGCCAGCCAACCAGCCAAACCACATGCACGCTTCAGTGTGTCACCACAGGGACACTTCCAGGTCCGAGTTACTGCAAAACACCACCATAATTATATCTTCATTTCACTAACTAATCTCAGGCGAGCTTTAAAAAAAAAACAAAAAACGAACCGCAACCATTCGATGTCTACAAGAAAAGCGTTGTAAATGGTATTTAAAAAAAAAAAAAAAGCTATCTGAATGAAACCCGACATTTATTTATCCTTCTCCGAGCTTAATTTTAATCGGTTTCCAAGGAAAGACATAATCTGCTCGTGATCAGTCTCGTAAGAGATGATAAACCTTGCCAAAAAAAGAGAAAAGCGTAGCACTGGTTAAATAAATACAGAGCACAGGAGGATTCTAACCCGGGAGGGAGGGATGAAGAAACAGCGTTATCCCTTTGCACAAATCTCCAGCCACGGGGACTAAGCACAATCTAACGACCTTATCTACTCAAATTGGCCGCTGCCAACAAAAGCGCTACCTAAGGCCACTTTTTAATTACAGATGTACCTAAATAGCTCGGAAAATTAGGCTCCCGCTCTTCACATCAAACCGGAGTCCCACTGAGCTCGACCAAATTCTGGCAGGCAGAGATGGAAGAGGGGGGAAAAAAAAAAATGTTCTTACTTGGTGTACAAAGACATCAACCGGAGACTCCAAGGGGCTTCCTTCTCGGTTGCTCATGGAGATGAACCCGAATCCCATTCTCACATTGAACCATTTGCAATGGCCGGTTCCGTGCAAAACCTGGGATTCCT
>VWZI01011180.1:80158-90643 GCA_013396835.1 Psilopogon haemacephalus | reverse complement strand
CCCGCCGTGCTGCTGCCACTTGGGCGCGGGTCATGGAATCACGGAGTGCTTTGCACGGGAAAAGCTCTTCGCCAATTCTGGTGTGACAACTAATGCTGTTACTGAGGATGCTCTGCCCAGATCAGGCTTAGCTCTAACCGCCTCCCAAGCCCCAGTTCTCATGCACTGAGAGACCCCTGTAGGACCTAAATCTACAAAGCTCTGGTGTCCAAAGAAAAATCCAAGTCTCTTCCAGTACAACCTCCCCAAGCAGCCTGTTCCAGTGTCTCCAGCACCCTCACCGTAAAGAATTTCTTTATACTATCTAGTTTAAATCTGCCCTCCTCAAGCTTCAATCTATAACTTCCTTGCACAGCATACAAAATCCCAAGGAAAACTTTCCATGGATGCTTTTAGCTGCTCCTTTTCCCAAACGGGTTCTTGCTTGGGACCTAAACCCAAGGAATTTCTGTCTGTTGTCCTTTTAGTGACCCTACTACTAACACCCTTGGAAGCATGAATGAAGCAGCTGAGTCAAATTGAAAAAAAAAACCAAAACAAATGCCAGTCCAGGGTGAAGGGAAACAAAACAGATTAAAAGGAAGATCCTGAGATCGTTCAAAACAAACAAATCTAAGTGTAAAAGTTGGGAGGCAGGGGCAGAGACTCACTGTCCAGGAGCCTTTCTCCTCTGCCAGAGTTAATGTGCCAGCCTAGCCCCTGTTATGTGAAGTGTGAGCTAATGAGCAGCAGGGCTGCTGTTGGCTGCAAGAGCTGTCACACGTGTCTGTGGGAAGCAGCAGCAGCAGCAGCATCTCTCCTCTTAGCTGTGGGAGCAGGGACCAGGAGTATGCGTGGGGGAGAGTGAGTACAAAACCATGAGGGAAGCGTGGGAAGTTAGTGGGTGAGCAGGATACACTAAAAGAAGGGAGAGTAAAAGTGTCTGGGAGTGCAGTGGAGAAGATGAAATATTTAGTGCTTATCAGCCAAATGGGGATGACAAGAGTGTTGAAACAGATTTGAGGAGGAGCTGTGGTGGGAAAAAGCAGGATAGAGACCCAGAAGAATCCCAGTGGTGGGTCCTGTGTGCAACCCCCCTTCTGGGTGTGCGGCTGCCTGGGCTCAGGGCCAGCTTAAATATTGGATAGCCTTGAGAGAAGGTTCTAGAAGAAACCTCAGTGAGGGCTCGCTGCTGTTTAAGTGTGGGAAAGCTATGCACAGATACTCTCTTCTTGCTTCATTTTGTGGCCTTGTGGAAATCATGCAGCGTTTTATGGAGCTTTTCATTTTAAGGCTCTCAAGAAGGTTCCATTTGCAAACGCAGGCAGATAGGTAAGCACCTGAACATTCAATATGAAAAGCAGGGAAAAGTGCTTTATCACAAATGGGGGTTTTGAGACATTTATTTAGTTGCAGCCCAGTCGATTGAATTCCAGTCAAGCCTTTATTACAGGCACATTAGGAGCACTCTGCCGAGCCTCGGCTGTTGACTTCTCCACACCTTTTCTAAATCAATATTTACCACCTTTACAAGACTACATTTTGTTCCAAACTGGTAGCTGCTTTGCCTTCTTCAAGTGCTTGATTGTTTCTGTCCTTCTTCAGTGGCTCAGATGCACCAATTCAAAAGGCTCTGCTCACTGCCTGAGCTGGTACAAAAACTGAGTTGTGTGCACCTTAACATCAACTGCTGATGGGTTGATCAGAAAGACCAAACCAAAGTGGAAGCTGTGAATCCTCTCAGTCATCTCCCATCCTGCTTTCTGCTTTCTGCTTTCCAGACTCCAAAAGAAAACCCCTGCTGCTGGCTTGGGAATTGCTGTTTTTGGGAATGAGTGTGCCACGTGTGCTGCTTTTACTGGGACAGAATCCCAGCCCAGTTATGGGCTGAAGGCCCTCAGCAGCTTTGAAGCAGCCAGAATGGCTGGCTGGAGTCAGCTACAGGTGTGTCCCTGATCAGCATCACAACCAGTATAAAGAGGGAAGGTTGCCAAGGGGAGGAGAACAGAACTTCCTGATGAAGCTCATCCTGGTGTTGCTGCTTTCCCTTCTGCTCTTGAGGCCCTCTGTCCTGGATGCTGTGACTGCTGCACTTTTGCTGGCTGAGTATATTTTTACCTATTTTGCATTGATATTGTTATTTATCTGGTTACTTCATTAATGCTGTTTTCGTTTCAACCTCTGGATCTTCTCTCCTTTTCTTGTTTTCCATTTTCTGCTGGGTGGTAGAGCAGCTGCAGCAGCTTAGCCCCAGAGAGGGGATAAATGTTGTGTCACACAGGCAGTGGGTTTACATCAAAAGAAAAGACAAATGTTTTTCTCCTGCCCAAACTGACTATATTGGCCTACTGCTCTTGATCTGGCTGTTCCCTCACAGCATATTTTGCTTCGTGGGTGGAAAATTCTGCACCCAGGTCATCAGTGCTGGTTTGTCTGTTCAGGGATATGAAGACCCTTTGGCCACATCTACATTAGCAAAATGAGCAGGGCCAAGGCAACTGTTAAAGCAGTGCACAGTCTGTGGCCTGTTTAGTTCCTTACTGGAACAATTGGTGCCAGGCTGTGGTTGGGGAGCTACCATGAGCCAAAGCCAAACCCTCTTATGCAGGTTGCTTTTGGTGTGGTTGGTTTAAACCCAGGTGTGGATGTGAGATGTGTTATCCTGGTTAGCCCCAGGGGCAGAGTATGAGCCCTGGGCTCTTTTAGTTACCGGTACAGGCATGACCTTTGGGGTCTTCACCCCACAGTCAGCTTGGTGAGAGGAAAAGGAGGAAGGAGCTCTTTGCCATGAGGACCTCTTTTGTAAGAGGCAGCTCCAAGAAGAGGTCAATAACTGAGTGTTGTGAATTGATTCTGAATGTTCCATTACACTGTCAACTCTGAAGAAAAAAGAATAAAAAAAGGTAGCAAATAAGGAAGAAGAGCTCAGGTCTCCTTGTGTGCAGATGGCAACCCAAAGGGGTGGGGTTGGCAGCCAGATTTTGAAGTGTTTGTTTTACTTCTGGTCCCAGGATTCTGACTCCTGCTTGGTTCAGTTCAAACAGAAAGGTTTGAGTATGCTCCTCTGCAGAGTGGTGGTTCTGGAACCTTTTTAAAAAGGAGAAATAATATTTAGCTTTTCATCAAATGCTTCTCAAAGGCAGCAGCCAGCAGGCTGGAGCAGGATGAGAGCTTTATGGGACTGAATTAGTGTGCAAGGTCTTCAGACTTTCAGAGGACCACAGCTGTGGTCAGATGCTTCTTTTTAGGAACTTGGCAACATAAACTTGGTTAACCAATAACATTTTAATGCTTTTTAAATCAATACATATATATATATCCTTTAAGGATAACAACCATAAAATAATATTTTTTTTTTTTTAAGTTAGCTTAACATTAGGAGTAAAATTTCTTTCCTGACCAAGACTGCTCTGTAAGTTTTATTGTGTTTAAGCTCTGTGCAGTTCTCATCAGCTCAAATTGTCTGGCTGCTTTATAGCAGCTTGATTTAAGAAGCTTAAACTATTTTCCTTGGGGAGCTGCAGGCTCCAGAAGGGAAGGAAAAAAAATATAAAAAAAAAAATTGAGTTGTTAGCTGGTAGGGGAAAAAATTGCAGAACATTTTTCAGAGTATACAGTGGTGAAGAAAGGAAACGATTACTTGGAGGTGGGGGCGTAGAGTGAGAAAGTGCCTGCTGGGTGTGCCTGTGGGTGGCAAAGCCGCCGTCGGTTTTTACATTCGCTTTGTTTCTTCATCTGCCATCGCTCCAGTCACAAGCGCTAATTGCTGTCATTTAGCTTAGCATTCCTCTTTCCTATTGAGTATTGGAGAAGCAGGTAGAGAAGCTAAGGTGATTTAGCAGGAGCCTCTCCTCTGGACCGGGATAATCTGCACCTAGAACGTTTCCCAAACGTTCATTTTCAGAGTCACTTTTCTCAGTCACAACAAGCATGAAATTGTAACTGGTAAACCAGCCTCAAAAAAAAAAAAAAAAACTTGTCCCAGAAGATATTTTTATTTCACTCTTGGCTTACCTTTGCCACCTGAATCAGTCAGAATTCACCTGTAGATTAATTGCAGCAGGAAACCACATTGCTAAAGGAGATGCTTTCATACAGGAGAGGATCACAGGGTGTCAGGGACCCAAAGAGGTCTCACTTCATATTTCCCATACAACCTCAAAGAGAAGGAAAAAGACACTGAAAACAGCAGCAGGGACTCTTAACGGAGTTTGAGTTGTTTTCTGGCTTCCTTCAAGTCACTATAGTCTAAGTCCCATTGTGCTTGCTATCAGGACTAATTTGGAAAGCAATTAGAGTCCAAGTTAAAATGTGAAGGATGCACGGAATTGAGATCTCAAATCCTACTTAGTTAATCTGTTAGATATGAAAAAATAAAGACAGATAATTGCAGCAAGTCCCTCTTTTCACTCCAAAAGAGGTGTTCCCTTGGCCAACTAAAAACTGAGCTGTGGGAACAGAAAGGCAGATTCTGGAGTATAAATAACAAGGCATGCCTGAGGCTCAAAATAAAGTGAACGAATCAGTTAGCCACAGAGTGGTGATGGGGGCAAAGATTGTCTGTGCAATCAGGGAAGAATTGCTGATGATGAAAAGGAGGGCAGGGAAACTGGAGCGTCAAAAATCCAACAATCACTGAAGGACTGAGTAGTCTGAGTACTGGCAATTATTTAGCTGGTTAATGAAGCCACAGAAGAGAAGACTTCATGCCAGAGCCAGGTGGACATGGGGGAAGAAGGGAGACAGGACTGACACTTGGCAGCTGGAAAGCAGGATGATGGACTTAATATATGGGGCGGGGGGAATAAATCCAGGTGTCTGGCATATTTCTCTCAGGAACTGAGCACTGCCATCATCTGATCAAGGCTCTGAAGTCACTTGCCTTAGCATACAGGTTACTGAAGGGCAGGGCTGTCCATTGCTAGAAAAACTCCACTGCAGACAGTGGAAGCATCAAAGAAATTATTCTGGAGCACCAGCAGTGCAATTCATAGGGACTGATGACAAGTAGGCAGCTGTGTAACTTCTGCCTTTAAATCCTGCCCTTCTCCCCAAGCACCTTCTCTGTACACATCCTTCCCCTGAGGAGCTGCAAGATGCTCCTTTTGTGTTTGTTTCTTTAAGTACCATACTTCAGTTTTCATGTGACAAAATATCCCTTCCTGACTCCAGTTTGTGTTGGTTTGAGCTAATTGGAGAATTTGAGTGAGAAATTAGACTATTGGCTGAGAGAGATAAACACAGCTGGTGTTTATAAAAGGTGTGTTGGGGGCAGGTAACTGCTAACCCACTACACAGTGTCTTGCTCCTGCCTTACTACCAAGACACAAAAGTGGAAGTGATACAAATCAGCAAAGAGCCTTTTCCACCCTTGCACGTTATTCATAGTGGGAAAATTTACCCAAGAGGCATGCAAGAATCTAATTGCTTGTGAATGATCTTGAGGGAAGTACCTTCATATTTGATCCTCAGGTTATTTATTAGCCGTGACCGCTTGTGACCCTCATTACGATGATAGTTGCAGGTGACCCAAAAGTGACAGAAGAGTGACCATTTCCTGTGGCCCCCTTTTCACCAATGCTTTCTCTTCCTTTCCCCCCCCCCAGTTTCTGCACCAGGAACAATCCCATCCCGACTCTGTCTAATGAAATCAGCCTCAATTGCCATGACCTTTGGTTTACTCGACCTTTGGTTTACTTAACCTTTTGCTTCCATCGTTAATTATATGTGTGTTATAGTTAGTGTAGAGGAGATGGTTTGATCATTCTTAACAACCTATCAAGCTTGCTTGCTTGCTTGCTCCTGAAGAAAAGGGGAAAAGCTAACAAACACGCCTGGAAAGGAGTGAAGAGGTAAAGCATTCGTGGGAGAGGTGAAAACTGAGCTCTCTTCGGCCTGGAATGGTGAAGACATACAAAGCAAGACAGAAGAAAAGCAGGAGAAATTTGCTGGTGTACATAGGGTTTGTGTTGGCTTTTTTTTTTTTTCTTTCCCCTTGCACAGACAAGTGTGACAGCAACAGAAGATTGCAACCTGGCTATAGCTGAGAGAGAAGCAGATACACAGTAGTTGTGACATGGCAAGGAGCTAGGTTCTGCAAGATGCCAACATCTTTTGGTCCTGACATAAAAGAACCAATTTCCACAGTACAGTTTGGAAGAGGCTCTAGTCTAGATGACACAAGACCTATCTCAGAGGTGGGAATTTGTTATTTTCTCAGCTCTGGTCCATTTTCATAAGGACAGCTTCTCATGCATCACAACTTGAGCCATTCACTAAGATACTTTTTACAGAGAGGTGACTTTTTCCAGCCAGATAAGTCCCATGGTTGTGGTTCACTGGGCAAGTGAATGAGTGAGTTGTGTGGGGAGGGGAAATAACAACCCCATCTGTCATGTCTGATTTAGTTCCTGACTTGCTAACAGAGCTACCAACAGGCTGCAGCAGCCATAGCAGGCTCTGAGCTGTGACAACAGCATGATGAGACAGACTTGGGTGAGAGTGTGTCACAAGTCTCTTCATTCTGCCATGATGCAGCTGCTGCTCAGTTTCTCTTTTAAATAGGACACCATAGCTCAGTACCTTAAAGAGAAGAGGTCTTTAGTGTACCTCAAAACTGTTCTTCAGTGCCCATTCAACAAAACCAGGTCCCCAAACAGTGTCACACAACAGCTAAGTTTGGGAAGGACTTAATCCAGCTCCTCTACTCAAAGCAGGGTCACTGAGAGCAGGGTGCTCAGTGCTGTTTTGGCATCTGCAGGAATGGAATCTATGCTCACTGCTGCTTGTCCTGTCACTGGATGCCACTGCCAAGAGCCTTCCCCAGGCTAAAGGAACCCAGTGCTCAGCCTCTCCTGTGACAGGTGCTGCAATCCCTTAATCATCTTAGTGAGCTTTTCTACACCTACTCAACTTATTACATAGCCACAGAGGACTGAAACATCACTGTGAATAGCCACAGTTGAACAGTGCCTTTTAGAGACATCTGCCCTTCCCCAGTGACAATCTCCTGGTCTAATGACACACTTAGATATATGTGACATCGTTTAGCAGCTTGCAGTGCCCTTTTTACCTGTCCAAACCTACTAATAACTTTCATTGCTTCAGAACCTGCTTTAATTAGCAGTAAATGAGGATATTTCCTTTTCCAGCTTCTCTTCAAATACTGATTGCTTCTAGGAAAACTTAAAAAAAACCCCAAAAACCTCTGCAGAGATCTCTTCTGAGATCTTGGTCTCTACCAAGTTTGTTGAAGGTGCAAGACTATCAAAGATATCCCTAGTCACTCTTCTTGTGGAAGGACTTAGTTCTGTGATGTCAGGAAATTGTGGAGGTTGGAAGAGATCTTTGAGATCAAGCTCACTAGAGCAGTTAGCTTCCCCTGTGCCATTAAAGACCATTTATGGCAGACTGATCATGGAACTGTTTGGGTTGGAAGGGAGCTTCAAGGTCACCTAGTTCCAACACTACCCCGAGCTCATCATAATTGAGTGTTCATTTGCAGTGCTGTGTGAATGTAGTTCAAATCTTGAGTGACTGCAGGGTTTAAAATAATTTATTTTTTACGTATTGGTTGCTGCTCTAAGGTGACAATCAGTTCAGATCAGTGTTCTCCTAGTTGTATGTGCTACTCTGTGTAGCAGTGTTACTTGCCACTTGGCATCCTCCTAGTGAGTTATTTTTGGTAGTTAGAAAAATATTAGCCCCACTCTAGGGAGACAGAGATTAAGACATAAAAGAATAAAATTGCCCAGCATTGCTGGGTGAATCAGTGACAGCATTAAATGTAGAACCCAGTGGAATCTGGGGAATCCATTCTGCCTGTTTAAAAGCCCCTCTCTATCCCATGGGAATCTGATTCCCCCACTGTTCCCTTTTTACAGCAGGAGAATAAAAGCATCCCTTAATGAAAGGCTTTAAACAAAAGAAATATTTTTTTTTTCACCAAGTTTGTTAACCATGACTCTGACTTTCTAGAGAAAAAAAAAAAGGGGGGGGGAATAAAAAAAAAGAAAAAGAAATTGCCAGTCTGAGGAAGAGTCAAACAAGCCCAAAGAACTGCTGCCTCCCTCAGTGCCATTCTCTTAGTGTAGGTGACAAAGCCTGGGATTCACATAGTTCAGCTTGGTGACATGCTGTGGATGCCACTTAACAGCTAACAGTGGCACCCTCAGAGGAAAATTAAATGGAAACCAAACCACGATGAGGAGCTTTCTGCAACTCCTTAATAGATACAGAACACTTCCTGTCCTTCGTTATAGCCCTTTCCAGGTCTGGATATCTAACTCTGCTTATAAATTCCTTTGCCATTCAACCATAAACTGACACTTAATAAGGGGAGACAAGTCTCATACAGCTCCACGGAGCCATCCTATTGTGCTGCACCAGACTTGGGAACATCTAAATAGCAGATATTTTTTCTTCTTCAGTTTTCCATCTGTGTTAGCATAAGGGATCCCTCTTGTTCTTTGCTTTTGTTTAGCTAACCAGTCAGCAACGAAGAGGGGATAAATAGCAAAAATAAGGAGGAGAGATAAAGGCTTTACCCTTTCATTATATCTTATGGTCAGGAGGAAAAAGGTCTGTTAAAAACAGAAGAGATTTTCAACTGTGCCTCCATTCTCCTGTGCTGATTCATCCTTCAGGCTGAGCTGCAGCTAGGCAAGTCTTCTACAGTTTTTGTTTATTCTAGGGGACCTAGAGCTTGAAAAGCGAGTGGAGCAGGCAAGCAATAGGTGAATGAGCTTGTGGGGTGAGTTATTTTTTGTGCCTTTTTTTTTTTTCCTTACCTGACATCTAAGTGTCAAGTCGGTCTGTGTTGTGTTGGTGTCAGTTCATGCAAAGGCAGACTCTTCAGCAGAGCTTACCTTGCAAAACAAGCAGGAGGACTGATAGGAAGCTATCAGGAGAAGAGGAGGTAACAGTGATCACAGCACATCAGCAGTCAAACTGTTGCCATGTTTTCTGCAGGCATTATGCAAAAAGTGTGAGGAACCTGTCTGGGAAACAAAATGGCCTTGCAGTAGAGAGCTCCTACCAAGGGTAGAGTATGGCATGGGGAGGGTCACAGGGATTTTTGGCTTGGATTTTTTTGGTGGGTCTTTGGCTTGGGTTTGTTTGGTGGATTATTGGCTTGGATTTGTTTGGGGTTTTGTTTTGTTTTGTTTTGTTTTTTTTTTTTACAAATAAGCCATATAGAGCCTGACCTGAGAGCTGACATCTTCCTAAGGAATGACTTCACCACCACAAATTGAGTTCAGTGGGGAGGGCTATGTGGAGTGGCAGTTGATGTGACAGTACTGACCCCACCCAGAGCCAGCAGTCCTGTCACCTGCTGTCTCCTGCATGAATGCTCCTGCTGAATCCCTATTGACACAGAAGAAAGTAGACTGGGAGCAAATCAAACTCTTTGAAATGAAGCTGCTTTCTCCTTCCCCCTTCCTCTCCCACCCCAAGGCACTCCTGACATCCTCCAAGGGCTGTGTAAAGCCATTGTCCTGGAGCCCCCATCAGACAACGCTCCTATTGTCTTGGCCTTCCAACGCCTACCCCAAGGCTTGACAAGGCAAGTGAGGAGCCTTTCTTAGATCTATTTTGAAGAAACTAAATCTTTTATCCCTTTCCTGCTTCTATTTTGTGTTAAATGAAGTTGGGCATTCTTTCTGCTTTTTTTTCCACTTTGGTGCTCACCAAATCAGTTTGAGATGTGACAATTGCCCATCATTGCACTTCTGTCCAACAAAGGCTACCTAACCAGGAAGACTCCAGCAGGAGAGTAACTCTCCTGTCCTCTTGGAACCTCAGACAAAATCTCCACAGAGTGCAAAGTAAATGAAACTTGAGACAACCATTTGCTAGGTATATGAAAGACACCAGAGTAGTCAGAGGCAAACTTTCATGGAGTAGACTACCCTTGTTCTGGTGGCTTCTGAACCAATTCATCTGTGTCCTCCATTACAGATTGGGTCCTGACCTTTCAAGTTATCACCAGAGCTGTGCTCCTCTTGGACAATTCAAAGCTCTTGAGTGCTGGAGACAAAGCTTTCTCTGTCAAAGAGATACAGAGACAGAGCAAACTTCTGGAGAAGAGGATGATCCTGAGTAGGAAATGATGCAAACCTTCCACTTTTACTGACATCTTTCTGCCACTTGTGGCACTGATCAATGCTAACTTCATTTTTTTTTTTTTCCCCCCTCTTCAAAGTGTTAAAGAATGTTTTTTTTTGTTCTGCTGCTGTCTGATAACTGTTTCATCTGTCAGTAAAATACCACAGGAATTAGGTTTTGCAGCTACCAACTTGTTAATTTCAACAGGAGTTGCTGCTGGTGGGCAGCGATTCCTCACAACTGTGATATTGCTTCCTTGCCCGTTCTACAGTGTCAGATTTTGGCATGCTCCTGAAGCTGATCATCAGCTTTCCTTCATAGGAAACAAACACAAAACCTCTCCTTTTTTTTTTTTTTTTTTTTTTTTGTTGCTTCAAAAGAGGGTTGGGATTTTTTTTT
>VWZI01011180.1:51840-70131 GCA_013396835.1 Psilopogon haemacephalus | reverse complement strand
GATTTTTTTTTTTTTTTTTTACTATATTTGAGTAGGTTTAATTTGAAAGAGGCAGTAGTTTGCCTCATTGTCCTTAAACTAAGAGTCATAATACTCTTAGAAAGTGGAGATGTCTGTTTGAGCTTCCTTACACTGAAGGTGGCACTAAGTCCCCAGGTACTTAATTAACTTCCTTTACTTGTGCTGTAGCCTTTCGAGTGTTGTCTGGATAGTGCTGATGGGTTTTTAACGCTGGGATCTCTGCCAAACTCAAGCTCATTTTACTTCAGAAGAGATATTTGCTTGATATTGTTGGGGCAGGATTCTGGATGCTGAATTCTAAGTCCATTTTCCAACTTTTAAAGCAAATATTAATACCTGAGTCCAGTGCCAGTGAATGCACTGAGCTGTCCTTGCCAGGAGGCAGTGATACTGTTTTTTTTTAATCATCACACCTTCAGGTGTGCATAACCTGTGTAAAAAGAATGACCTGTTTGACAGTGGACACTTCAAAAGGTAAGTCAGTCATGCTAGATGAATTTGTTTGAAATAAGATTCCTTTATGTTAACAGAGCAATTCAATTTCTTCACAGATAATGAAACTGCTGTCTACACGTTAATGCCAATGGTTATGGCTGACCAGCATAGGTGAGAGCTGCTTTAAATTTACCCCTTTCTTTTTCTGACATCTGAAAAATCAGTTTGTTTGTTAACGTTGTAGCTTTTAGAGTGCTCTGAGGGGTTTGCTGCTGAACTGCTGAGGTTATCTTCTGTAGCTGAAGATAGCTACTGACTGTCTGCATCCCAGCATATTCCTACCCGAGAGTCCTGGTTTGGTTTGTGCCATAGATGGGAGAAAATTGTCCCCAGATAAGAACAAAAGCAGTGCTTGGTAGTTAGATGGTGGCTCTGTGTGTGTATTTATTGATGATATCAGAGCTTTTAGTCTCATTAGGTGTTTCAGAGGTGGGGTGAGAGTTGGGCAGTGACACTGATATCTCTGGGGTTCTGTTTCTCCTGCCCAGTTACCCTCTTTAAGTGGTTGGGACCTGGGGGTTGTAAGGTGCCAGCTAAGTGCTGCTGCCTCCTGGTGAGCTTTGTCGGCGAGCAGGTAGTAACCCTGGGTGAAACTGTAAACTTTTTATCTAATCAGCATAAACATTTGTTCTGCTACATAATACCTTGTTGAGATTGTGTGCAGGGCTTTTAAATTACCTGCTCAGCTCATTACTGGAGCTTGAAATCACCACTTCACTTGCAGCTTCAGGAGTATTTTTATCTTAACTAATACCTTTCTCTTTACTAATTCATTACAACTTGAAGGGTCCTATTTAATTTTTTTATCCTTTTGGTACATGATGTGTCCTACATCATGCTGATCAGATCCACTCTGAAAATGGCCAAGAAGTGGCTGGAGGGCTGGGCCCAGAGGAGCAGTGGTGAATGGTGCCACATCCAGTTGGCTGCCAGTCACTAGTGGTGTGCCCCAGGGATCAGTCCTGGGCCCCATCCTGGTCAATATCTTTATTGATGATCTGGACAAGGAGATTGAGTCCAGCATCAGTAGGTTTGCAGATGACACCAAGTTAGGAGCAGCTGTGGATCTGTTGGAGGGTAGGAGGAGGGTCCTGCAGAGGGACCTTGCCAGGCTGGATGGGTGGGCAGAGGCCAATGGGGTGAGATTTAACGAGGCTAAGTGCAGGGTTCTACACTTTGACCACAACAACCCCAGGCAGCATTTCAGGCTGGGGACAGAGTGGCTGGAGAGCAGCCAGGCAGAGAGGGACCTGGGGGTGCTGGCAGATAGGAGCTGAACATGAGCCAGCAGTGTGCCCAGGTGGGCAGCAGAGCCAATGGCATCCTGGCCTGGATCAGGAACAGTGTGGCCAGCAGGACAAGGGAGGTTATTCTGCCCCTGTGCTCAGCACTGATCAGGTCACACCTTGAGTGCTGTGTCCAGTTCTGGCCCCCTCAATTCAAGAGAGATGTTGAGGTGCTGGAACCTGTCCAGAGAAGGGCACTGGGGAGGGCCCTGGAGCACAGCCCTGTGAGGAGAGGCTGAAGGAGCTGGGGGTGTGCAGCCTGCAGAAGAGGAGGCTCAGGGCAGACCTCATTGCTGCCTACAACTACCTGAAGGGGTAGGGCTGAAGGGGTAGTGGGGTTGGTCTCTTCTCCCAGGCACCCAGCAACAGAAGGAGGGGACACAGTCTCAAGTTGTGCCAGGGGAGGTACAGGCTGGATGTTAGGAGGAAGTTCTTGCCAGAGAGAGTGATTGGCATTGGAATGGGCTGCCCAGGGAGCTGGTGAAGTCACTGTCCCTGGAGGTGTTCAAGAAAAGCCTTAGTGCCATAGTCTAGTTGATTGGCTAGGGCTGGGTGCTAGGTTGGACTGCATGATCTTGGAGGTCTCTTCCAACCCTGTTGATTCTATGATTTCACATACCAGTCTTCCTTCTGAACTTTGCTTGTGTTTAGGAAAGCTGCTAGATAACTGCTTAGGGTGTCTGTGTTGAGAAAAGGAGTGGTTTTGGAGCCACTTCTTTGTAAGGAAGCGATTTGCCCATCTGCTCTAGTTCTTCCTAGTTTGCCCAGCATCACAACGAATTTTTGGTGTATAACAAGTGAAAGAATCAAAATATTGCTAACATGCAGATACTTGGAAGCTGTTGGATGTCTAGGTCTGAAATTAACTGGAAGGAAGAGAAATCCTGATCAAGTAAGAAACGGCCTATGCGTGTGCAGCTTACAGTAGCTACTTTGCTTGGATGTTGTGAGCTATTTTTTTTCCAAACCCCAATTCTGCTTCTCTTTGAAGGTCTGTCTCAGAGCTGCTGTCAAATTCGAAGTTTGATGTGAATTATGCATTTGGACGCGTGAAGAGAAGTTTGCTTCACATCGCAGCAAAGTAAGACTTACTTGAGTCCAGTGCAGAAGTTAACAGTGACAGTATTCCCACCAATCTAAGGCACCAATGGAAGCTGGAAAACTCTGTAGTGCAGTTTAACATTTTGTTTTTTACACTTCGTGGTTTGTTTTGTTCTTTTGGCAATCTGCCTGCCTCACTGAGAGCAAAGGTTTTTGCCCTCGATACCAAATGGCTTTCCTGTTTCTAGTGAGGGAAGTCTTGGTGGATTCTTTCCTTCTTTCTGTGGATTCTCAGGCTGTGAAGCAGTGCAGCCATTCTGTGTGTCCTGTGTCAAAGGTTGGAGGCCTTGAGCAGTTGAGTCTAGTTGAGAGAGGTCCCTGCTCACGGAGTAGATGATCTCCAAGGTCCCTTCCAACCTAAGCCACGCTATGATTTACACGAGGTTTAGAATTCTTCTGATATTTAAACTTGGAAAAGTCGTGTCCAGATGTTGGAGCATAACAAAAAGTAATAATGGAATGGTTATTTAAAGGCAAGTTGTGTTTTGTGAATTGATGAGGGAGGTGAAAGGAAGCAGTGAGCAGAAGGTTTTAAACCATTTACACTTTTAAACAGTTGACCGCCTTCAAGGTTCACTGCCGGGTTTTGAAGTCTTATCATCTTTTGAAGTCTTGGAGTTTTATCACACAGAAAGCTAGAAACAGTTCATCAATGGAAGTTGTGAACAGTCAGGTCTTACAAAACTAAAGGAAAGACACCTAAGTGCAGTATAACTTCAGCCATGAGGCTGTACAAATGGTCTTGTCTGAAGATGTTCTGCTGGCTGCAATCTCTCCGCACTATTGCTGTCGTCCTTACATTGCTCTAGGCTCGGTCACTAAATATCCTTGTTACAATCTTCCCCTTCTTTATCTTGTTCTCAGCTGTGGATCAGTGGAATGCCTTGTTCTGCTCTTAAAGAAAGGGGCAAATCCAAATTATCAGGACATTTCAGGCTGCACCCCTCTCCATTTAGCAGCAAGGAACGGGTAAGGAAAATGTGGTTATAACTTTTGTAACTCTTAAAAAGGTTTTGTGCAGGACACGCTTGAGCTGACATTTTGTAGTCATTTTGTCTGAACTATGCAAAAAAACTTTGGAGAGTGGGGAAGGCACACAGGGAATGGGGCAGCTGAAATCCATACTTTGGGTATCCAGAAAATTGATTTTTATAAATAGGAAGGGCCTGAAATGCCAGTGTCAGTGCCAGCCAGTTTAGTGTTTTCTCTTAAGCAGCAGCTTAATGAGCCTTGAAACAGTGATTGCATAAAGCATGCAAAAAGTTAAGTAAGGAAAGATTTCCAAGAGAACACTGGAGGGTTTGGAAGGTTCAGAAACCCCAGGTTTTTCTCAGCTATTGTCTCCAAGGGAATTTTTACTACAAAGAAAGGGATGCAGAGTTCACCTGCACAATGTCAGGAGAGCAGAAAAAAAAAAAGCAACCAACCAAAAAAAAAAAATTAGTGAGCAAACACCTTTTTAAGATCTTTTAGTAGCTTATTTTTTGGATGGTAGGATGTGGAAACCCAGCTGATGACTGGTTATTTGTTTTTTTTTTCTTTTCAGAGCATGTATGTGTTACAGCAACTGAATTGTGTCATAATTGGTACTTCATGTGAAGTGTAGTTAGTGTTTAGTGGCTTCTGGGCATGTGGGAGCAGTATTGGTAGGATAAGGGAGGAGGGAGCAGCCAAGTGGTAGGTGATGTAATGCAGAAATAAACTTAGGAGACAGCTCTGTGGATAGGAGGTGTGAGAAGGGTATGAGAGGTACCAAACAGGAAAGGAAAAGTAAGGATGAACTTCTGAAGGGTAAAGCACTTAGAGTGCATCAAAAGAGCAAAGAAAAGATGCAGGAGGAAAACCAGTCCTGCTTTCAGGAAGGCAGCTGTACTGCCAAAGATTTAGGTAGTGCTACACTGAGTGTCTCATTAAATAATGATTTAGTGCTGTAAATGTGCTCACTGAAGTGTACAGATGATGATGATGAACTTTGTGGATTTCCATTAGCTGAGCTCTAGCTTCTTGTCTTTAGAGCGCAGTTAGTGTTGAGCTGGAGCTGTTAAAGTGATGGCTAAGCACTTTTCAGACTTTACACCAAAGCATGGCTGTGTTTTTAGCCCTGTGCTGTGCAACATGTGCACTGAACGTGTCTCTGATGCTACTGATGGTCACTTAAGACTGAGAGACCTGGAGCAGTTTAGTCTGGAAAAGAAGGTTGAGAGGAAATCTTATTAATGGTTATGAGTATCCAAAGGGTGAGTGTCAAGAAGGAGCCAGTCACTTTGCAGTGGTGTCCTGTGATAGCACAAGGGGCAGTGGATATAAACTGGAGCCCAGGATGTTCCACCTCAACCTGGGCTAAAAATCCTCTGGTGAATTCTTTACTGGTGACAGAGCCCTGGAGCAGGCTGCCCAGAGAGGCTGTGGAGTTTCCTTCTCTGGAGACTTTCAAGACCCATCTGGATGCATTCCTGTGTGACCTGCCGTAGGTGATCCTGCTCTAGCAGGGGGGGATTGGTCCCTTCAGGCCCTTGCAGAGGTCCCTTCCAGCTCCTACCATTCTGTGATTCCTTTATTTACATGCTCAGTACGATATTTCTTATAAAGTAAAACTGCCTGCTGCTGTTTGTTTGAACTAGAGTGAGTAGAGCTCTTGGCCTTTGTAAATTATTTTCCTTGGCAGGGTTTTAATGTATTCTTCTGTTTATAGCCAGAAGAAATGTATGAGCAAGCTGCTGGAATACAGTGCAGATGTCAACATCTGTAATAATGAAGGCTTGACTGCAGTAAGTGCTGTTGATTATCATGGTGCTCTTAAAAATGAGTGAAGAATTTGAAGATTCTGTTTTTTTTTTTTAAAGCTTTTGCTGGCTTGCATATAAATAAACAACACTGCTGTGCCTCCAGTGACCTTAAGAATCACAAGATGTGATCAAAGCCCAGAAGGCAAATCATATCCTGGGCCATGTCGAAAGTGTGGCCAGCAGATCAAGAGGGATGATTCCATTACAGGTCTCTGCTCTGGTGAGAGCTCACCTGGAGTGCTGTGTCCAACACAACAAGGATGTGGACCTGCTGGAGGGTCACAAAGATAATCAGAGGGCTGGAGCACCTCTCCTACAAAGGCAGGCTGAGAGAGTCAGAGCTGTTCAGCCTGGAGAAGAGAAGGCTCCAGGGGGACCTTAGAGCTGCATTTCAATATCTGAAGTGGATCTACAAGAAAGTTGGGGAGGGACTGTTTAGAAGGGCTTGTGGTGACAGGATGAAGGGCAATGGTTTGAAGCTGGAGCAGGGCAGATTTAGATTGGACATAAGAGGAGATTCTTCACAATGGCAATGTTGAAATACTGAAACAGTTTGCCCAGGGGCATGGTTGAGTCCCCATCCAAGATCAGAAATGTGGAGAGGGACTGTTTAGAAGGGCTTGTGGTGATAGGATGAAGGGCAATGGTTTGAAACTGGAGCAGGGCAGATTTAGATTGGACATAAAAGGAAATTCTTCACAATGACAGTGGTGAAATACTGGAACAGTTTGCCCAGGGTCATGGTTAAGTCCCCATCCAAGATCAGACTGAATGTGGCCCTGGGCAGCCTGCTGTAGTTGGAGGTGTCCCTGCTGCCTTTTGTGGGGTTGGACAAGATGACCTTGGAGGACCTCTTGCAACCTAGTGCCATCTGTGACTGTGAAATTACCCTAGCTGCACGTTAGTGTTGTTCAAAGCTTCCCTTTGTGAGAACGTTGACGGTAATAGTCGGGTTTAAAAATGCTGTTTGTGAGATGCTCACATCATTGCTAAAAGGAGCATGACCATTTGGTACTTAGATCCACTGGCTGGCTGTTAACGGGCGAACAGAACTGCTTCATGACCTTGTTCAGCACGTCAGCAACGTGGATGTTGAAGATGCCATGGGTCAGACTGCCCTTCATGTGGCTTGTCAGAACGGGCACAAGACAGTAAGTCTCAAAGTTCTAGTAACAAGGGGGATTTGTGAACACCTCAGTGTGGGGGCGTGTGGATTTTTTTTTAATGAACTCCAGGGCAGTTTGCACAGACAGAAGTGGGAAGAAAGGCCACGAAGATGATTAGAGGGATGGAGCACCTCTGCTATGAGGACAGGCTGAGGGAGTTGGGACTTTTCAGCCTGGAGAAGAGAAGGCTTCGAGGAGACCTTATAGCAACCTTCCAGTATCTGAAGGAGGCCTACAGGAGGGCTGGGGAGGGACTGTTCACAAGGTCTTGTAATGACAGGACGAGGGGGAATGGGTTCAAACTGGCAGAGGGGAGATTTAAACAGGATGTTAGGAGAAAGTTCTTCACAGTGAGGGTGGTGAGACACTGGCACAGGTTGCCCGGGGAGGTTGTGGCTGCTCCCTCCCTGGTGGTGTTGAAGGCCAGGCTGGATGAGTATTTTAATATTTCAGATTTTGCTTGCTTCTGCTGTGTGTTTAATACGTCAGCTTCTGATAAGGCTGTTTATGGCTGTCACTTACTTGTGGTTTGCCTCTCCAAAAAAAAAAAAAAAAAAAATTAGGACTCCTTTTCTGATAGGCTTGTAGGGTCCTTGGGATTAGCTGAACTTCAATAAAAGGCATTGGTATAAATAGAATATAAATAAAAGGGGAAGTTCCAAGGCAGTTTTCTGAGCTCTGACAGCCACCATTTTCCAGGTTGTGTTGAGGAATTGTGGTTTTGAGATTCATTACTGAAAAATCAAATCCTTCAGTGTCAGCAGACGTACATGGCATTAAATAGTTGCAAGCCAACTCACTCTTTTGGTGGTGTGGGGTTTTCTTTTGGGTGTGGGTTTATTTGGTTTGGTTTGTGTTTTTTAGGTTGTTATTTTTTTTGTCCTAATGCTGCTGTTTTCTTCTCTTCCAGACAGTGCAGTGTTTGCTGGACAGTGGTGCAGATATCAACAGGCCCAATGTGTCAGGGGCAACTCCACTCTACTTTGCTTGCAGGTTACATGTTTTTAATTTTCCCATGTTGTGCACGTTGCGTTAAGAGCAGCTGTGGGCAGCAGGGCAAGGGAGGGGATTCTCCCTCTTTACTCTGCTCTCCTCACACCCCACCTGCAGCACTGTCTGCAGTTCTGGAGCCCCCAGCACAAGAAGGACATGGAAGTGCTGGAGAGAGTCCAGAGGAGGGCCACGAAGATGCTCAGAGGGCTGCAGCAGCTCTGCTATGAGGACAGGCTGAGGGAGTTGGGGCTTTTCAGCCTGGAGAAGAGAAGGCTTCCAGGAGACCTTATAGCAACCTTACAGTATCTGAAAGGGGCCTGCAGGAATGCTGGAAAGGGACTGTTCACAAGGTCTTGTAATGACAGGACAAGGGGGAATGGGTTCAAACTGGCAGAGGGCAGATTTAAATGGGATGTTAGGAGGAAGTTCTTCACAGTGAGGGTGGTGAGACACTGGAACAGGTTGCCCAGGGAGGTTGTGGATGTGTTCAAGGCCAGGCTGGATGAGGTCTTGAGCGACCTGTTCTAGTGGGAGGTGTCCCTGCCTATGGCCCAGGGGGGTTGGAAATGGCTGAGCTTTGAGGTCTCTTTCAACCTAAACCATTCTATGATTCTAAAATGAAATATTTTTTGTTTCCCCTCCTTTCCTGCAGTAACAATGATTAGAAAGCACAAAATGTAGGGAACAGCAAAGCTGGCTGATATTTCATCTTGTCCAATGTTTGAAAGTAGTTTGTCTCACCTAAATACTTCCCTTAGTACTGCAAGCTTGTGGACCTCTTTCTGTCAGATGTGTTAGACACATAGCTGTGCATGCTCTAGCATGAATCATGCATCTGTGACTCCTGAACTGAGCTTAGGTTATTGTCAGTCAACTAAAAATTCAGCCTTTCAAAAGGCAAGTTTGAGCAGGATGTGTGTTCTGGTTTTTGCAGTGTGTGTGAAATGTGCATTTATGCCTCAATGCTGAGCTGAAGTTAGATTGTTGCTTTGATCAGTTCTGTTCCCCTCACAGTTCACTTTTCTTTCAAAGCTAACCACCTGTGATAAATGACCTTTTATTTTAATTGGAACATTTACATTTTTATAAGCAATCTGCTTTGGTTATAGATGAAATGCTTCACCTGTGATTAAATGTTCATATAAGCCAAAGGAGGAATGAACTGCCCTGGTGGCCTGCCAGGAGTTATGCTGTGGGAACCCTGATCTCTGGAGCTAGTGTGTGCTGACTCTTGTCAGCAGAGAAAGGGAGAATAATGAGGTGCTGCCTAATTGAATGCCTTGGTGCTTGATTTAGGGACTGGTGTTGGCATGCAGTTCAACTGAAGCAAGCAGCTTGCCTGGGTTTGGAGGTTTTCCACGAGAAGGGAATGTGTTGCAAGTACAGTGGTGATGTTCTTTTAGGAATTAACAGCTGGAGCAGCTGGCAGGGTGGTAGAGACAGGGTGTGTAGTGGAAGTCAGTGTCTCCTTGTCAGTGGATGATGCTGCTGCTGCCAACTGGGAGAAAGGATACATATCCCTGATGACAGGGAAAGCAGGATGTGGTAGCAGGGGCTAGTGATGGATGGAGAAAGGGTATCAGTGCTCAAAATCTGCCTTCGAAACCTGCGTTGGATAAAAGTTGTGCACTTAGTCTAGAGAATTGCAGCAAAGAGGCTTTGAGCAGGCTATTACCTCCTGTCTGAAATATGGTAGCTGACTCTTGATTTTTTGTTTGCATTGGGGCAAGGTCAGTTAGACTGGAAGGACAGCAACGAGGAGGACTCAGCTGGGATCTGTTGAGACCAGTGGAGCTACCTCTTGTCCTGTAGATGTTGTCACATTTCCTATGCCCTTACTCAACAGTTCATGCAGGCAGCCTTGGTGTGTTACAGGACAGATACTCAAGCTGGATTATGATCTCAGATTCCATTGAACAACTTGTATCCCTAACCTTAAGGTCTCTCATTTTACCCTTCACATTGGTCTGTGTAATCAACTGTTCTTTCAAGATGTTTTTAATAAAGTCAGCATCTAATTGCTGCTACCCAATTTCTTGTTTTCTTCAGAAGAAAGAGTTTTGGACAGTGTATGTGCTAGATGCTGAGGGACAGAAATCATCTTTGGTCTTCTTTTCCTCTCTGCAATGGTGGGCTGTTGGAATAGTTGTGAAATGCTCAACTGAAGGAAACAGAAGTGTACAACCTATGAATAGATGAGTGAGTCTGGGGAATCATAGAATCAGTCAGGGTTGGAAGGGACCACAAGGATCAGCCAGTTCCAACCCCCCTGCCATGCCCAGGGACACTCCACCCTAGATCAGGCTGCCCACAGCCTCTGCCAGCCTGGCTGCAAACACCTCCAGGGATGTGGCCCCAAACACCTCCCTGGGCAACCCATTCCAGGCTCTCACCAATCTCATGGTGAACAACTTCCTCCTTACATCCACTCTGAATCTCCCCACCTCCAGCTTTGCTCCATTCCCCCTAGTCCTGTCACTCCCTGATAGCCTCAAAAGTCCCTCCCCAGCTTTTCTGTAGGCTCCCTTCAGATACTGGAAGGCCACAAGAAGGTCACCTGGGAGCCTCCTCTTCTCGAAACTGAACAGCCCCAACTCTTAGTCTGTCCTCAGAGCAGAGGTGCTGCAGCCCTCTGAACATCCTTGTGGCCCTTCTCTGGACATGTTCCAGCATGTCCACATCCCTCTTGTCCCAGGGGCTCCAGAACTGGATGCAGTCACTCCAGGTGAGGTCTCAGCAGGGCAGAGTAGAGGGGGAGAATTATCTCCCTGGTCCTGCTGGCCACACTGCTCCTGATGCAGCCCAGGAATAGACACTGCATGGCGAAGTCAGACTCATCACTCTTCACATTCCCAGTCTGCTGGTTAAATTAGAGCCAAGAGTTGATGTATTGAACTGTCAGGCAAAAAAAAGATGTTTTATCAGTAAAAAGAATCTTGCTAATATTTTACTGATGGTTAAGGTGCAATTAGATGATTTTTTCCCCCCCTCCAAATCTGGTAGGAGTGAGCAAAGAACTCAGTGAGGCAAACTCTGTGAAGGAAATTGGGGTGGAAATTGAGAAAGAGCTTTGGGTTTTTTTTCCCCTCTTATTTTTTCAGGACATGTAGCTCATGTGTATTTATGAGGCTGGGCTAAGATTAATCATTTCTGAATGATGAGGGTAACTCTGGCTTGATAAATGTGCCATACCTAATTCTACACTGTGCTTCTGCAGTGGCCCTGAAGAGGAGCAGAGGAATATAAATGGCATTATCTTCCACTCTTGTTTCTGCTTAGCTTCATACCATAACTATTTGTTTTCTCCTCTCGTGGTAGTTTTGTTTGCCAGATGCAGTGAAGTCAGATATATCACTCAGAGCATAAATGCTGTTTTAACTCTTTTCTTCTCTTTTGCCTAGCCATGGTCAGAGAGACACTGCACAGATTCTTTTGATGAGAGGAGCCAAATATTTACCAGACAAAAATGGTGTCACTCCGCTGGATCTCTGTGTACAGGTATTATTGAGTTAGCAACACTCTTCTGCTGTGGCTTTCTGCAGTGCCAGCTGCTCAGTGTTCTTACTTTTGGTGGTTTTAAAAGCCTTCAGTGAAACAGAAATGCAAAAGGAGTTCCTTTGCAATTAAATCGATCCTACAGGCAGGCTTCAAATTTGTACCCTTTGTGAAAGTCTTTAATACCTTTAAAGGCTTTGTGGGGTTGGAGCTCATGAGAAGCAGAGTTTGCAGAGCTCTGCTGGACTGGAGAGCTTGTGAATCCTTGATGTAAAAGTCGTCTTCACTCTCCAGTTTTACAGTCCCCAGGGCACCACTTCATACATCCAACTTCCCTCAGCTTTTCTTAGGTGCGAGTAGTGACACCTGCTGTTTGCTCTGCTGATGTTTCATCAGAATGGGTTTTGGTCTTCTTCCTTCCTAGGGAGGTTACGGAGAGACTTGTGAAGTCCTCATACAGCACCATCCTCGGCTTTTCCAGACAATAATTCAGATGACACAGAACGAAGACCTTCGGGAAAACATGGTAAAGCAGGGTGATGGCTTTGCTGTTTTCTCATCTGGGCTGTGGAGATCTGATTGCTTCCTGTTGAGCATCCTGGTTAGAAGCCACCCCCAGCAGCTGGCTGCCAGTGCCAGAGTACTTGGCCACTGTGCATTTTTCTTCCCCTGTGGATAGAATTTTTATATTGATTTTAGTCTTCTGCCTTCAGATCCGGCAAAGTGATCTAGACAGTGTAAGGGTTGGGAGAGCAGACTTGTTGCAAGCTTCACTAGAAAGGTGCTGGTAGAGAATTGTCTACATGCAATTACTGTGTGTGATGGGGTCTGTTTGCCTTCATTTAGTGGTTATCTGCAGGTATCCATTCTAGGATGTGTCCCAAGGCTTGAATCCTCCTGAATGAACTTGAGCATTTGGAGTATGAGCTCTCATCTGTTTGAAGTTGCCTTGTAGAGGAAGATTGCATCCACAATTCCCTTTGCTTATTACTGCTGTGGATGAGACTCTTCTGTTCCTTCCTCTGTGGTTCTTCTGTATCTTGTTTCTTTTATTACTGTGGGGCAGTGCAATCTAAAGCAAAGAAAAAACAAGGAAAATAATTTGTATTTCTTGATTGCTTAGGAGGAAGGAAGGATGAGGTGGTTTTTTTTTTTTTTCCTTCTTCCAAATCTAGCTAGCTGTGAATTTTTAATTTATTGTTTGCTTGAAAATAACTGCAAACAGGTTTTGCAGACTGTAATTTATTTTTTCTTTCTTAAAGAATTAAAAAAAAAAAAAAAAAAGATTAGATTTAGTAAGGTGCTGGCTGCCACTCCACTGAACTTGGCTTGCTAGATTTTTGAAGGTGTTATTGTTCTCTGTAATCCCATTAGTTCCACTACAAGACTGAGGATTTATAAGTCTATGTAGAGACACTGTTCAAATTTCAGAGACTGGGCTGAGTTTTACAAAGTAGAATGACAGAGAGGGGAGAATTCCCAGAGGTGTGGGTTAGAAGCATTGGGAGGAGGTGTAGGGGGTTTCAGAAAAAAAGGGAAAGCTGAACAAAACAGAACAAAGGAGGCTTCCTACAGAGAGGAAAAAGGCAAAGCACAGAAGGGAAGACAGCAAGAAAAATGATTTAATCTGTGTGAGTAATGGTGGAGGTGTGTGCAAAGCCAAGAGCTGAATGAGAGAGTATGCAAAATCAAGCAGATAATACGTGGTGTAGTTAGGCTTCATTGCCTTAAATGGGAGTATATTTTAAGTGTGGTCTTCTGTGGCCAAGTCTGAGCTGTCCTACCCAGTGTCTTGGTTAATGACTAGTTCACATCTGGAAGTGATGAGGTGAAGAGGCTGGAAGTCAGGACTTGCATTGGAAATCTTTACTGACCAACAGCAGTCTACAGACTGCAAGGAGAAAGGATCTGCCTTAGCCATTTGGAGCTAGAGGGAGAGTCAGCTGAACCTTGAGAGAAACTTCAGCCTAGTCAAGGACAATTAAGCCTTAGAAGAGATGGATCAGTGAAGCTGCAGGGCTTGTAGAATAGAAGACACCTGAAAATCAGGTAAGCAAACTGGGCAAGCCAGTTTGGATTGCTGATAAAAATGCTCCTGCCTTGGGGCAGAGTAGTGAGGGCAGATGAGCTTTATGAGGTTGCTTTTCATTGCAGCTTTCTACAGGAGCAGAGCAGGATTACTGAGCTTTCTGAGAGAGAGACAGAAGGGAGTAGATGAGGATGCAGGAGGAGTGGCTGAAGGGCAGTGCCACTCAGGAATTAGCAGATCTGCAAAATTAGGCCCAGGTGAGAGAGAAGGGTAGAGCAAAGGAGCTGAAGACAGGGCAGTGTCTGGACATCTGCAGCCTTTAGTTTCTGTGAGCAAGTGATGGTATTAGCAAGAAGGGGTTCATTTTTGAGGAGAAGGTGGTGATAATTATTGATTAGCAGGGCATGACTTCTTGCCCAAGGAAGGGCATTCAGTATCATGAACAAAAACGAAGAGGGTGAGAACAAACTTCCCAGTGCAAGGCTCCTTCACGCTGTGCCATGAACTGGGAAATTCTGGATTATGAAACTCAAAATACTGCTTTTAGCTTTCAGAAGTTGGGAGTGCATCCCACTCATCTTCCCCATGACAGTTAAGCTGGTTTTATGAATTGATGGCTAGGTAAGCATTGTGTGTTCATAGCATTCAGTAATACCACCTGTCCTGTAGCAGATACTGACACTTGGCTGGATACCTTCTTGGTAAGTGATAAGGAAACATGACCTGAGCTTAGATTAGATGCTGGACAACGCAAAGATAAATTAATATTGCTAGATATTAATGCTTGACTGATAATGTTTTAAGTCAAGTGTTGATCTGACACTGACATCAGGCAATTTTTTTTTTTTTTTTTTGTCTTTTACTCTCTCAGTTGAGGCAAGTTCTGGAGCACCTGTCCCAGCAGAGTGAAAGCCAGTACCTGAAAATCCTAACAAGTCTTGCTGAAGTGGCTACAACAAATGGTCACAAACTGCTTAGGTAAGTGTGAGGAGATCATAAGTAGGCTGATAGTAGTTTGTGTCATGTAGTAGTTTTAGTGATCTGAACTGCCTGATGCTGAGCATGTGCTGGAGTAGGTGGCTCTCAAGTGTGGTTCTGTATGACAGTGCCTGTCTAGATCACTGTCTTCATAGGAGGCCTTCAGGACAGAAAGTTGGTGTTCTTGTGTAGGGCTGCTGGTGCCAAGAAGCTTGAGTTGGTCAGTGTCAAGACTCAGCTTGACAGGCTGCTGGGCCAGCTCATTTTAACTGCTCTATCACCTAGACAGGGTGGACTTGAAGGTCCTTCCAGGCTGGCAGTCTGTGATTCTCTGTAACTCACACAGAAGTGTGGTTTTTGCTGGGTTAGTTTGGCTGTGGAGCTCTAGGAAGGGAAGCTTTTTAGCCAATTATCAGTTGTTCTTTTGTCCCACTCTTCTTTTTCCTTCTCTTCAGCATCCCCACATATTTTCTTAGCATGTTTGAGGAGAGTTTGCTGGCCACTTTACTTCAGAAGACACAAAACTTATAATGTGCTTATTGAGTGAACAACATAGTGGTGCTGTTGTGTAGTATCTCTTGAGCAGGACTAGTGATGTCCTTACCAATCCCTTGTCTGGCTGAGGTAGTTAATGGGCACTGAGGGTAGCAGCTAGGTGAGGGTGGGCTGTGGCAGCAGCTCAGATCAATGTGCTTTTGCTGCTGGATGTTTTCCAATCCAGAGGAGAGAGCATTTTCATCTGGATATCCTAATTTGCTTCATGCATTTGGAGATCCTTACTGTTGGGCATCAGATTTCTTACCAGTGGCTGGTAAGACATGCAGATGTGTGTGAAAACATATTTTGTGAGGGCTGGAATTTGCTGTTCTTCACTTCTAGGTAGAATTATGACTACATTGCTAAGATGACAATGCTTCTGCCTGACTTTGGGGCGGGTGATTAAAATTAAGATTCATTAGGATTTAAAGCTTACGAGTTTTATCTCAGCATCTGTGTCAGACCCTACCATTAGATTTCCTTACTCTTTAATATATTAAACTGCTTCCTCTAGGAAAAGAAGCTTAAATATTCCTTTTTTTGTTTTGTTTTGTTTTGTTCCCTCAGCTTGTCAAGTAATTATGAAGCTCAAATGAAGAGTCTCTTAAGGATCGTGAGGATATTTTGCCATGTCTTTCGCCTTGGCCCATCCTCTCCCAGTAATGGCAATGACATGGGCTACAATGGAAATAAAACTCCCAGAAGTCAGGTGTTCAAGGTCAGAAAAGTATATGATGTTGTTAGGAAGATAGACGTTAAAGAGCTGAATTTCACAAAGCATGCATTCATTAATCAGACATCTCATGGCCAGGACGTAAGTTTGGTTGTTGTCCCTATCCCTTCTTAAGTTAAACCTCCTCTTTTCGCTCCTGTTTTTTCTTTTGCTCCTGAATGTTACTTCATTTGCTCCTGAATTTTACTTCATTTGCTCCTGAATTTTACTTCACTTGCTCCTGAATATTAATTCTTTTGCTCCTGAATATTAATTCTTTTGCTCCTGAATATTAATTCTTTTGCTCCTGAATATTAATTCTTTTGCTCCTGAATATTAATTCTTTTGCTCCTGAATTTTACTTCATTTGCTCCTGAATTTTACTTCTTTTGCTCCTGAATATTAATTCTTTTGCTCCTGAATATTAATTCTTTTGCTCCTGAATATTAATTCTTTTGCTCCTGAATTTTACTTCATTTGCTCCTGAATATTACTTCTTTTGCTCCTGGAGTTTACTTCTTTTGCTCCTGGAGATTACTTCATTTGCTCCTGAATTTTACTTCTTTTGCTCCTGAATTTTACTTCTTTTTCCTTCCACTGGATTAATTTAACTGCTGTGCACATCTCACCTGACGATTTCTGTTTATTTCTTACTTAATGTATTGTTTATTAAGTTGTTGGAAGTTTTAGTTGCCCAGCTGATTTTGGTCAAGTTTGTTGTTCTTTTCTGCTGTTTCTGTTTCAAAGTGTAGTGATCTCAAACCATGGTGCCACATGTAATAGGTTGTACTAATGTAATTTCAAAATGATATTTGGAGATTCCTTGGGCATTCAGTTGTATCCAACTTCACAAGAGAAATGGGGACAATTGAGTTCTTCATCTCTTCAGTGTCTTCACTGTGACCATGATGTTCTGTCCAAGTTCCTCTTGGATTTTATTACAAGCCCCAGGTCTCCCAGCTCTTTGTCTCCTCCGTAGTAGGTCTGCATCTCAGAACAAAGGAGTGAGGATGGAGTTGTACCAGATCTCAGTTATATTGCATTAAAGTGGCTGGGGAGCAGCCAGGCAGAGAGGGACCTGGGGGTGCTGGTAGATGGTAACTGAATATGAGCCAGCAGTGTGCCCAGGAGAGCCAATGGCATCCTGGCCTGGATCAGGAATAGTGTTGCCACCAGGACAAGGGAGGTTATTCTGCCCCTGTATTCGGCACTGGTGAGGCCACACCTTGAGTCCTGTGTCCAGTTCTGGGCCTCTCAATTCAGGGGTGATTTTGAAGTGCTGGAAAGTGTCCAGAGAAGGGCACCAAGGCTGGTAAGGGGCCTGGAGCACAGCCCTGTGAGGAGAGGCTGAGGGAGCTGGGGGTGTGCAGCCTGCAGAAGAGGAGGCTCAGGGCAGAGCTCATTGCTGCCTACAACTTGAAGGGAGGTTGTAGCCAGGTGAGGTTGGGCTCTTCTGCCAGGCACCCAGGGACAGAAGGAGGGGACATAGTCTCAAGTTGTACCAGGGGAGGTATAGGCTGGATGTTAGGAGGAAGTTGTTGCCAGAGAGAGTGATTGGCATTGGAATGGGCTGCCCAGGGAAGTGGTGTTGCCATCCCTGGAGGTGTTAAAGACAACACTGAATGGGGCACTTAGTGTAGCTGATTGGCTAAGGTTGGGTTGTAGGTTGGACTGGATGAGCTTGGAGGTCTCTTCCAACCTGGTTGATTCTATGATTTTAAAGCTGGTAGTTAAAGCTGGTTATATTGGTTGTAAGATGTGCAGTGATGGAATTGTAGCAGATTCCAGCTTGATTGGTTTGAAGCTGGTGGTTAAAGCTGGTTATATTGGTTGTAAGATGTGCAGTGATGGAATTGTAGCAGATTCCAGTTTCATTTGTTTGAAGCTGGTGGTTAAAGCTGGTTATATTGATTATAAGATGTGCAGTGGTGGAATTGTAGCAGATTCCAGGTTTCATTTGTTTGAAGCTGGTGGTTAAAGCTGGTTATATTGATTATAAGATGTGCAGTGATGGAATTGTAGCAGATTCCAGCTTGATTGGTTTGAAGCTGGTGGTAGTGACTAAAGATTGACTTTGTTAAAATTGATAACTTCAGAGCTGGCTGTGGGATTGTGCTGATGCTTTTCTGTTTCCTAAGGCTAGATATTAGCAACCTTTACTCTGAGGCATCTGGGCTGCTATCGAAATGAGCCGCAGGAGCTCACATCTCACTGGATGTGTGCTTGGATCTGAATCTCTGTTGTGTTGTCTGGGGGTTGCTCCATCTGCTGTGTACAGGGAGCTTCTTTGAGCAGGGTTTAAAGCACTGACACACTCTGTGGCAACTCAGCATGTGTATTCTCTCTCTCCTTGACTGCAGCACTGTGCTGTATGACAACCATGAGGCCAAACTGTTCAATACTTCACCTTTCCAAATTAATTTTTAATGTTTTCCTTCTATATTATTTTTTTCTCCTGTTTTCCTTCTATATTAATTTTTCCTCCTATTTTCCTTCTATATTAATTTTTCTCCTATTTTCCTTCCATATTAATTTTCCTATTTTCCTTCTGTATTATTTTTTTTCTCCTATTTTCCTTACATATTCATTTTCCTATTTTCCTTCTATATTATTTTTTTCTCCTATTTTCCTTCCATATTAATTTTCCTTCTATATTTTTTTCTTCCTATTTTCCTTCCATATTAATTTTCCT
>VWZI01011180.1:30529-51791 GCA_013396835.1 Psilopogon haemacephalus | reverse complement strand
ATTTTCCTTCCATATTAATTTTCCTTCCATATTAATTTTCCTTCCATATTAATTTTCCTATTTTCCTTCCATATTAATTTTCCTATTTTCCTTCCATATTAATTTTCCTATTTTCCTTCCATATTAATTTTCCTATTTTCCTTCCATATTAATTTTCCTATTTTCCTTCTATATTATTTTTTTCTCCTGTTTTCCTGCTATATTAATTTTCCTATTTTCCTTCTATGTTAATTTTTCCTCCTATTTTCTTTCCATATTAATTTTCCTTCTATATTTTTTCCTCCTATTTTCCTTCCATATTAATTTTCCTATTTTCCTGCTATATTAATTTTCCTATTTTCCTTCTATGTTAATTTTTCTCCTATTTTCCTTCCATATTAATTTTCCTATTTTCCTTCCATATTAATTTTCCTATTTTCCTTCTATATTATTGTGCTCCATGGCTTCAAGTATGTAATTTTTTTCCTGAGTATTTAGAAGGTGACTTCTAAAGGATCGTTTAAAGCTTTTAAAGCTGTTTGGTATTTATTTGCCTTAAGGGCATCATCACACTGTTAATACTCTGTGATGTCAACATGTCCCTGTTTGGTTTATTTTTGCATGTGTTTATTGCAGCCGTTGGAACTGCTCTGGCACTCGCTGGACGAGTGGCTCGTTCTCATAGCCACGGAGCTGATGAAAAACAAAAGGGACTCGGCCAACATCACTTCTATTTTACTGAAGCAAAAGGCACCAGATCACCAGGACGCTGCTCCTGCACCTTCCTTTGCTACTGCAGGAACTGAGGGCAGAAAAGAGCTGTCTGCTGATGCTTACGATCCTGCTGGGAAGCAGGAAGCCTGTGCTGATTGCCAGGATGTTATCTCCATGACAGCAAACAGGCTAAGTGCTGTCATCCAAGCCTTTTATATGTGCTGCTCCTGCCAGATGCCTCAGGGGTAAGAAGGGGCTGTTCGTTACCCAAACTGTTGCCATGTTCCTGCTTGCTTGGAAGAGTGCTGGTGCTGACCAGATGATATTAGTGACAGTCAAGGGGTATTCTTTTTAATGCTTTTTAATTATTTGAACACTGTGTTTTGTAGTTGGGATGTGAGGTTGGGTTTTTTTGGGGTTTTGTTGCTTCCCTTGTTTGTTTGGTTTGGCTTTTTTGGTTTTTGCTTTCATGGCACCAAACAGCACAGCAAAATTTCCACCGTGCTGCTGCCTGTGATTGTAGCACATCTTTTTGTACTAAACGCCCTAATGGCCCTTTCTAATCATGTGGGATACTCGCAGGTAATGTAATTTTTTATCTCCTGAAAAATGAATGGTTCTTGCTGTGGGCTCTCCATGTGAAATTAGTTCATTTCCTGGCATTATCCAAAAAAGAAGAGCTATAAGCTCAGGAAAAAAAAAAAAAACAAACCAAAACCCAAAAAGATGAATTATATTTGTGCTGGAGTAAAACTCCTTTGGCTGTGTTGCAGAAATTTCTAACAAGAGGAGCTCGGACTCCCAAGTGATGCTCACTTGGAAGGAATCCTGTCCTGGCTTTACAAAGAGAGTTTTGTGTGGGAGAGAATGTAGGTAGTGCTTATTATTCTTCCTGGGCAAGTAGTTCTGGTACTTCACAAAGCTTTTCAATACCTGCCTATGGCAGGGGGTTGGAACTGGATGATCTTTGAGGTCTCTTCCAACCTAAAAACCGTTCTATGATTCTGCCTCCTTGCCCCCCATTACTGAGTTTGACAACCTAATGATGTTCCCTCTTCCTCACCACAATTTAGAAGAGGTGTGGTGGGGGTTTTATAGGATGATCAAGAGTACAGAACAGTGTGTGAACATTTTAGATCTGTGGAAGGACTGATGTTAGAGGTGCTTCCATTGCTGTGTTGAGGGCTGGGAGGACTCAATAGCCACGTGTGTACCTCCACTTGTCCCAGTAGTTGTTAACAGTCAGTGGTCAGGTTGCTTGACCTTCTTGATTATTGGTTTTTTTTTTTTTTCCTTTTCTGCCAGTTTATTATGAACTCTTAGGGCTGCTGAGTATTTTGTTTGGTAATTGACCAGTTCCCCAACATCACCTTCTATTTACATAGCATTTTATTGGAAGCAACAATAACAACAGCCAAAAGGAGGCAACAGTTTGTGTAATTCAAATTCTTTTCAACTTCATTAACCAAAAGCATCTTGTGGTTTCTTTGGCCAGGATGACATCACCTCGGTTTATAGAGTTTGTCTGTAAACATGATGATGTCCTCAAGTGTTTTGTTAACAGGTAAGCTTCAAAAAATAGGGAATTTATCATTTCTTAGTTTTTAATCTTCCCTTCCCCCCCAACCCAGTAATTAAAACTCATTTTTTTTCCTTCTGGCTCAGTCGTGTTTTTAGGTTATTGTTGTGACACGTTGTGATGGTTTGGGGTTCAATGAACTCTTCTGCATATAAGAAAGCTGGGGAGGGACTTTTTTTACAGGGGCTTGTAGTGACAGGACAAGAAGAAAGGGATTGAAGGTTGAGGAGAGGAGATCTAGACTGGAGATTAAGAAGAAATTCTTGACAGTGGGGGTGGGGAGACACTGAAATAGGTTGAGGTCCCATCCTTGGAGCTACTCAAAGCTCTGAGCAACCTGATCTAGTGGAGGATGCCCCTGCTGACTGCAGGGGATTGGTCTGGGTGACCTTTGGAGGCCCCTTCCAACCCAAACCATTCTATGATTCTGTAAGTCATTTGCAATCAATAGCAAGGAAACCATTAGAGAACAGAGTCTGGAGCTTTTCTCTGTGACTAATTACATTGTCTTTTTATGCTAACTTTGTGTGTCATGAAGCATTATTATTATCTCTCTGACTAACAGGCTTCTAACTTTTTTTTTTTTTTTTTCCCCTTTCAGAAATCCAAAAATAATTTTTGATCACTTTCATTTTCTTCTGGAGTGTCCTGAACTAATGTCCAGATTTATGCACATCATAAAAGCTCAGGTAAATGTTAGGAGATGCCTTGTTTCAATCTCTAGGGTATAAAAAGAGTGTTTTCTTCAGGCACACTTAAACAATATCTAATCCATTTGTGGAGGACAGAAGTACTGAGTGTGGGCTCTGTTGCTTCTAGATGTAGGGTGTAGACATTAAACTGACTTGGCAGCCAGATTTCTGTACTTGTAATTCCTTAAAATGCATGGGTAAGGCCCTTTGGTATGGCCAACCTTAAACAGGCCTTACAAGTCCAACTGCTAGTTAAAGAGGGTTAACTTTCCAGTATTTATTGCTTTGGAAGGTTTCTGGTTCCTGTAGCCTGTTTCCTCCTCCTTGGTGAACTTTAGGACAAAGATTGCTCCTTTCTGTCACTTGTGTTGCTGTGTTTGGTAATCAGCAGCGTTAGAGAGGCCAGTGGCTGACCTGGTCTAGTGGAAAGTAACCCTGCCCATGGCAGGGGGATTGGAGCTAGATGATCTTCAAGGTCCCTTCCAACCCAAACCATTCTATGCATCCTTGCTCCCTGCCCTGGAAGCTATGTGGTGCTATTTTTCTGCTGTGGGATGACCTCTCACAGCTATTTCTGAGTGACTGGTGGCTCAGTCTCTCTTCATGCCAGACTCAGCAAGTGCTGAAGGGCATCTCTAGTGCTTTCCTTTCCCCAAAATACTTCACAGCATGTTGAGGCAGCACTGAGCACCTTTGTGTGTAGCAATTGCAAGGGGGTTGGCAGGGGCAGGAACGGACTTCCCTTGTGAGGGCATTTACTTGCAAAGCTTGGACACTTAGATACACTTCCAGTTCTAGTCACATGGCAGTCTACAGAGAGTCTTCAGCTCACACCCTTTACTCCCCATGCCTACTAATTACGTTGGTTAATTAAACCAGACCTATGCCTGCATTCCTTCCCTTCACACTTCCATTTATCTTACCTACCAGCTACACCCAGATGGCACACCACTGTCTCCTATTAAACTGTGCCACTCCCCTATCTCTGCACACATCCAAAATGGGTTGAGGAGGGTTCATAACCATTTCCCAGTCGTGCTTATGAGTGAGGAACTCCTGAGTTGGATGCCTGTATCTAATGTGAGCTGCCCCTTCCTTTGCAGCCTTTTAAGGACCGCTGCGAATGGTTCTATGAACACCTGCACGCTGGGCAGCCAGATTCAGACATGGTGCACAGGCCTGTCAATGAAAATGACATCCTCTTGGTTCACAGAGGTATTGTGTTGTCAGTGGAATTAGTACCTGTCCGAAATACCCTCTCACCCTTTGGTACTGCTGAGGCCACACCTCGAAGATTGTGTTGAGGTTTGGGCCTCTCGCTTTAAGAAGGGCAGAGAACGACTAAGCTGGTGAAGGGTCTTGGACACAAGTCCTGTGAGGAGTGGCTGAGGGAGTTGGGGTTACTTTTAACCTTCAGAAGAAGAGACTGAGTGGAGACTTGATCACCCTTCACAGCTACCTCAAAGGAGGTTGGAGTGAGGTGGGGGTCAGTATCTTCTCACGTGCAACAAGTGACGGGACTAGAGGAAGTGGGCTCAAGTTGCAGCAAAGAAGGTTCAGGTTGAACATTAGGAACAATTTTTTCCTGGAAAGGGTTTTCAGGTACTAGAACAGGCTGCCCAGGGAGGTGGTAGAGTCACCATGCCTGGAGGTATTTAAGAGGTTTGTGGGTGTGATGCTGAGGGACATGGCTTAGAGGTAGTGGTGGGATTGTGAGCTCTGGGGGAGTGGTTGGACTCGATCTCAAAGGTCTCTTCCAACCTCAGCACTTCTGTGACTCTATGAAATACACTGAAATGAATGCATTAAGCTTTTTAAAAAAAAAAAAAAAAAAAAAAATGGNAAAAAAAAAAAAAAAAAAGTAATGGTGCTTTGTATGTAGATTCTATTTTCAGGAGCAGCTGTGAAGTCGTGTCTAAAGCAAATTGTGCCAAGCTGAAGCAGGGGATTGCTGTGAGATTTCATGGAGAAGAAGGCATGGTGGGTAGCACTGCATGGCTTTGCTTTCTGCTGGTATTTGTGTGTGGAAACACTCATTCTCTTCACAATGTTGTTTTTAACCAGTGTACCTGCAGTGGAATTCCTGTGTACTAACAGCTTTTGTTGTTTTGACACGCAGGGCCAGGGTGTGGTGCGTGAGTGGTTTGATATTTTGTCCAGTGAAATAGTTAACCCAGACTATGCCTTATTCACACAGTCAGCTGATGGTATGTCTCTTGCCTTCTTTTGCTTTTTGTCCCCCTCTCATTTTAGAGTGCCATCTCCTTATATCCAAGAAAAGAAAAAAAAAAAAAGTCACTTAGTTGTCCTCAGAATGTGAGGTTGTTGCTTCTTGAGAGCGACACTGACAAACTGGATCTTGTGGCTAGAGAACTTATCTATTGCTAGTACATTTTTGTAACTACAGGTGAAATATTTTCCTTCATAGGAAGTTTCCTGGGTTCTCTTCTATAAGAGCAGAATGAATTGTTGGGTTTAATGAGTCTGTGCTGTTTCTGCCTGGTTGTAGGAGGACACAGCACTTGGAGAGCAGTATAGAGACTGTGCAAGGGAGCTGTGGAGGTACTCCTTGATTTCCTTGTAGAAACCCACAAAGCCAATCAGTTGATTTGTTTCTTTTGGTAAAACCAGATGTCAGTCTCCACAGCTCTACCTTTTATTTGACTTTTTGTCCTTTGGGTGCTTCAAATTTAGATCAATAAAAGATTTCATCATCAGGTGTAAATGTTTCTCTTTCTACTTTATGGTGTTTTGGGAGGTGGCAGGGAATTTAGTCAGCAATAGAGGCATAGATTAGTTGCTGGGAGTTAAAAGGAGATGTTCAGGGATATCTGTTTGAGGTGATCCTTTCCAAGGAGATCAGGTCTGGACCATCTCCTGTCTCCATCTGGCTGGAGCCAGAAGAAAGGAAGTGGCTGAGTTCTAATCCTTGCTTTGTACACGTTGGTAGAAGAGCAAACCAAAAATGCACTTAGCAGTTTAGCAAGGTGGAGGACCAAATCTAGCAGGCCATGATTGCCCTTATGTTGATGAGAATTATTTGAGTGGTGCCTTGGAGAGGCTCTGAGCAGTAGTGTTGCAGTAACAGGATGCCATTGCATTCTAGGGCATCGCTTTCTGGTGCCTTTTTGATCTAAACCAACTCCAACAATCTTCCAGAGCCCCCCAGTAAAACGCTTGCAGTGTTTCCAGGTGCCTAGAGTGCTGGATAAATATGAACTTCACCTAAAAAAAAATTCCCAAAAGCCAGTCACTAAACGTGCTAATCATTTTGTTTTACAGGGACAACATTCCAGCCCAACAGCAACTCCTCTGTAAATCCAGATCATCTGAACTACTTCCGCTTTGCAGGGCAGATCCTGGGGCTGGCTCTGAATCACAGGCAGCTGGTGAACATCTACTTCACAAGATCATTCTACAAACACATTCTTGGTATGGCTTCATTGAAATCTTCATTATTAGCCATGGCAGTTATCCTGTAAAACCTTTAAACGCATCAAACTTCTTCTTTTTGTCCTGGTGTGCTGGTCTGAACTAATGGGAGGATTTTAATGAGAAATTAGATTATAGGCTGAGAAAGGAAACCCAAATTATTTCTACTCCACTCATAGGTTTACTGAAATTGTATAAGAGTTAGAACCATAACATAGATAAGACAGAGGTGTTTGAGCTGTTGGGGCTGTTGCATCTCTCTCTCTCCCCTACCTTCTAGCTGGATCTGTGTAACTTCACTAACCAGTTTCCTACTCCTTAACCCACCTGGCCAATCTTCCTCACTTTTCCTGATAATGGGATAAGATTAGGTAGTGGGGGGAAGGTGGTAGGGTGGTTGGGAACCCCTCTTGGGGATTCTGATCTCTGGGAGGCGTGTGGTGTTTCTGTATTACCTTTTTACTGTATTTACTTTACACCTGGAAATGAGTGCCTTGTGTATCAGTCACAAGATAATGTGGCAGTAATTGCTGCTGCAGCCTGAGCCCCTCTTAGGAATTGTTATAGTCTCAAAGTGCAGGCCTACATTAGCAAGGCTGTGTGAGAATTTTACACAGTTAGCAACTTTTGATCACACAGCCAATCTCTCCATTTGAATATGAATCTTAACTGAAAAGCAAGGCAGGCCTCATTAATCTGTCTAAAGCATAATGATGTCATTTAGCTGTCTTTAATGCTGTCGACTAGGAGTGCCTCAAAGGCAGAGCAGTGCAGCCACTTGCTGTTGTGGTCTGTGCACAGCATCCTGGTTGTGAAACTCATCTGTCCTGCTGGGCAATGTCATTCTGAAAAGATTTTCCTTCCCTGCTTCACCCAGGGCCTGCATACAAAACTGACAATGTTTATCAACTCTGGCCAGAATCTGATCAGGCAGGTCACTGTGCCTGCAGTTCTTTGTGGCATGTTTTAACAGGGGGGGGGTCCTATGTGCTGTGGACTTCCCTGTCTGCCCCTTCCAACAAATACTTATTTCCTGCCGTGGTCTTTCAAAGCTAATGCAAGCCCATCCTGCCTCCTTCCCAAGCAGAGTGAATTCACACACATTGAAGAGGATGGGTCAGAAGGCTTTATGAAAATGCAGTTCTCTTTAATTGAGAAGGGTCACTGTTAGCTGGTGGTGTCTGTGACCTAGAGCTCTTCTGAGAGAGCCTTTGTGCCTTGTGGTTGTTGAACCTGATGGCTGTGTTCTGCACTATCATGCACTTTCCTCCTCCATCAGGATCTGATAAAGGGTAAATTCCCTTTGTTGCTCCTCTTAAGCACATTAATTGGGAAATTATCTATTTATTGTCCCTTCAAGTGGGGTGTTGCTTGATCCGGTTGGAAAAGCAATGCCTTGCAGCTTGTGCACGCAGCATTTCAGCACTCTTGGCTCTTCCAGGGAAGTGCTGTAGCAGTTTTGGCACTGACTGCTAACCTTTGCATTTCGTGTTACTCTCTGGGGCTACTGCTTCTGCACTCCACAGCTCCCTCAGACTGCTGCTAATGGGCACCTTGTGGCACTTCACAGTGCACAGAAGGTGGTGAGGCGAAGAGAGCACTTCCTGATAACTCACTTTTGACTGAACCTACTATCACCCTCACCCCCTTCCTCAGGTTTTGGTGTCTTAGTAGAGCTGAAGTGTCTGTCAGAAGAGAATTAAAATAATTTGGGTTTGCCTTCTTGTGTGGAGAGGAAGGTCTCTTGTGCAGCCTCAGGGTCACCCTCTTCTGGGCATTTTGCTCAAATCCAAATGCTTTGTCTGTAAAGGGGCTATAAATAGGCAATGGCTAGCAAGTCTTCTCTTAATGCTGCTAAATGAACTCTGAAGTTCAGCGTGAAAATGTAAAATTTCTGTAATTTTTTGGTTTTTTTAAATCACTTGTGCAGTAAGTCTGGTAGCAAACATGATTAAAAAGAAGAAAACCGAAGGCTGAAAGAGTTTTCTAAGTACAGAAAGGTTGCCTTTTTTTTCCCTCCACTACCTTAATTTTCTAGGGGAGAAGCTTAGTCTGGTGAGCAATGGATTATTTGGGTTTCTGAAAGTGCTGGAGAAAACTTGGGAGGCTTTTGTAGGGCAGTGATTGCACCTGATGTGTGCTGTACAATTAGGGGGTTTTACCGCAGTCCATTAGCGAGCTAAAATTGTGCAGGCTGTTGCTGAAGTGCTGTGCCACTCGCTTCCTTGGGAGGAAGAATGTGCAGGGGAAACTTCTTCAATCCTTTTAGGCTGTGGTTCAGTGTGGCTGTGCTGCAGTGAATCCTTTCTCCTCTTTCCTTCTGTATTGTGCTGGTTTCTCTCTAGAGGGCAACCTTCGACCAGAGAAAACTCGGAGCCCTTTCTTTCGCTTCGCTTGAAGGGCTTTGGTCTCTTTTTCTAGGTATACCTGTGAATTATCAGGATGTAGCATCTATTGATCCAGAGTATGCCAAGAATCTGCAGTGGATTTTAGATAATGACATCAGTGACCTGGGTTTGGAGCTGACCTTCTCTGTGGAGACAGATGTGTTTGGAGCCATGGAGGAAGTGCCGCTGAAGCCGGGGGGCGCAGGCATACTTGTTACCCAGGAGAACAAGGTGAGTGCTGCACCCTTGTGCTCTCCATCCTCTTTTCCATCAAGGCAAGAGGGTCATTCCAGGGGAAGGAATGCACACTGTTAGCCTGATCCTGCACTGTTTCCTGCAATGTAGTCAGGTGCAGGTTTAGGTCAAGGTGATGGATTAGGCAGACCTTGTGAACAACTGGAATCAAAGGTTCACAGAACCACAAAGGGTGGAGAAGACCTTTAAAATTGAGTGCAACTCAACCCAGTACCATTATGCCCATTAAACCACGTTCACACATTCCTTGAATATTTTCTTGAACATTTCCTTCAATGTAGTCAGGTACAGGTTTAGGTCAACCTGATGGCTTAGGCTGACCTTGTGAGCAACTGGAATCACAGGTTCAGAGAACCACAAAAGTTGGAAAATACCTTTAAGAGCGACTGCAACTTGACCCAGTACCACTGTGCCCATTAAACCATGTTGACACATTACTTGAACACCTCCAGGGATAGTGACTCCACCACCTCCCTGAGCAGCCTGTTCCAATCCCTCCCAACCTAAATCTCCCTGGCACAATTTCAGGGCATTTTCTCTTGTTCTATCACCTGATTCTAGAGAGAAGAGACTGTCCCCAACTTCACTCCAACCTTCACTCAGGGAGCTGTAGAGAGCAATGAGGTCTCCTCTCAGCCTCCTTTTCTCTAGGCTAATGGACTTCAGTTCCCTCAGCTGCTCCTCCCCACCCCTGTTCTCCAAAGCCTTCACCAGCTTCCTTGCCCTTCTCTGGACACACTTCAGCTCCTCAGTATTCTTCTTGGAGTGCAGGGCCCAAAGCTGAACTCAAAGCCAAGCAGAGAGGCACCATCATTTCCCTACTCCTCCTGGTTGCACTATTGCTGATCATGGGCAGAACAGCTTTATTTTTTTTTGGGTGACACTGACTCTTTTGTACCTGATGTCTGTTTTGTGTTGTTTCTCATGTGTGTTAAGCAAGCCTCACTTGTCCACCAAGCAGACAGCTGCTGTCTTGGAAATGCCCACTTGGTGTCAGCATCTGTTCTGACAACCTCCTAGCTGCTGCTGCAGCAACTGGCACTGGACTGGTGTGTGGTTAATCCTCGCTTGCATGGAGGCAGAGTGGCATTCCAGGAACAGGAATACACATTGCCAGCCTGATCCTGCACTGCTGCTCGCCATATCATCAGTCAGGAAGGAATACAGATGCTAAGCCAAAGCTAATTGTGAAAGATGATTAATTTCTTTATTGCCTACCAGAGAAAACAAGGGTCTTGATTCCTTCTTTCTGGGCAGTTTTGGCTTCTCAATATATAAAACACTTGACACAAGCTGTGATTTCCTAGCCACTATTTAAAAACTCTTACCAGTTGGCATGGAATTAGAAGTTTGCCAGCTCCAGGATACCCTCAGTCCTTAGCAGGGACACCTCCCACTTGACCAGGTTGCTCTAGACCTTATCCAACTTGGCCTTGAAGGCTTCCAGGGAGATCTGTGATGTACTGAGGGCTGTGTTTGTGTGTTAGTTCACATCAGCACTGTGTGTGGTGGCTGTTAGATATCTTAATGTTGTTCTCTGCATTGCAGGCTGAGTATGTCCAGCTTGTGACAGAGCTTCGAATGACCAGAGCCATTCAGCCTCAGATCAATGCCTTTTTACAGGGCTTCCACATGTTCATTCCACCATCTTTGATCCAGCTCTTTGATGAGTATGAACTGGTAAGCAGAAGGCCTACACTGGTTGAAAATGCTTTTGTTCAGCTTATTTATCACCAGTGTAGTGATGCAGACGTAGAAGTGAAGCTCAGTACTCCAAAAATAAACTTTTTGTATCTTTCACTTTGGTTTTCCTTCTTGAAATCTAGCAGTGAGGATCTCAGTATGTCTGTTCCTGCTTATCCTGGTTAATTAAAATGACCATCATCCTTCTCTGGATGTGTTCCTGTGTGACCTGAGCTGGATTGTCTGGTGGGGGGGGGGGTTGGATTCGATGATCTCTTTGGGTCCTTTCCAACCCCTGACCATCCTGTGATCATCTTGGAGTATGATAACTTTACATGTACAGTGATAAATGCTTTAAACTGTCATTTCAAAATGCAATCAGGATGCTGTGGCCTTCAAGCCTTGTACTGTTTTCTTTCAGATGTCTTTTAAGAAGGTGCTGTCTGTTGTCTTTGCTTTCCCTGAGTCACAAAACCAAATGCCAGTAGGTTTTTATGGTGGTTTGGTCTTCTGTAACCAACACATCTTAAGTTCTGTCTCAAGTCATGCCAAAACTCACAACTGCATTTTTTTTTTAGTTCAGATTCTTTGGCAGTAATTTCTCTCTCTTGGTACTGTGTACTTAAATGAAACAGATAGAATAATAAAATCATAGAATGGTTTAGGTTGGAAGGGACCTCAAAGCTCCTCTAGTTCCAACTCCCTGCCATAGGCAGGGACACCTCCCACTAGAACAGGTCATGGGAAGTTATCTGAATTCAAGAATAAAAAAGCATAAAGTGTATTAAAATGTAATTGCAGCTCCCTAAGGTTGCAAACTAACGAGAGAAAGCTTTGTGATTTTTATGCTTCTTAGGGCATTACTTCTTACCACCATAAGCCCTTGAAATGGTTCATCTGGAGGGCTGCTCACCATCTCTGCTTCTTCTGCAGGAGCTGCTGTTGTCTGGGATGCCAGAAATCGATGTGAATGACTGGTTGAAAAACACAGAGTACACCAGTGGCTACGAGAGAGGAGACCAAGTTATTCAGGTGGAATTGCTTTTGTGGTGGTGGTGGTTGGTTGTTACCAGGCTCTTGCATTTTAATCCAAGAAAGAAGAGCTGCTGCCGTTGTCATTTTTTTTTTTTGTCTGTTATTTATGGAGGCTTTATTTTGGCAGAAATGTGTGGAAGTTTTTTTTAATCCTGCTTTCATACATTCAGTGCCTTAATTGTGTGTGAATTTCATGTGGAAATTTCCATCAGTCAAATGACAAACACAGGAGTACCCATTCGTTTCTTTACTGCTGTCAACTCCCAAGTATTCCATGGGAAATACAAACTAACTTCTTTTTCCTTTAGTGGTTCTGGGATGTGGTGGAAGAGCTAACTCAGGAAGAGAGAGTTTTACTGTTGCAGTTTGTTACTGGCAGGTGAGAGACTCTTCTGTAACAACAAATTGTCTGGATACTCTAAAATAAGGCAGGAGACTTTATATCCATAGACTCATAGAACGGGTTGGGTTGGAAGGGACCTCAAAGATCATCCAGTCCCAACCCCCTGCCATAGGCAGGGACACCTCCCACCAGCCCAGGCTGCTCAAGACCTTGTCCAACCTGGCCTTGAGCACCTCCAGGGAGGGAGCATCCAGAACCTCTCTGAGCAACCTGTGCCAGTGTCTCACCACCCTCACTATAGAATCACAGAATGGTTTAGGTTGGAAGGGACCTCAAAGATCATCCAGTCCCAACTCCCAGGGACACCTCCCACCAGCCCAGGTCACTCAAGGCTCGTCCAACCTGACCAGGGAAGGAGCATCCACAACATCCCTGGGCTAAATATTACCATTGAAGATGTCCTAACTAGAAACCTTTTTTGCATGCTTTGATCAATCCTGTATGTTGATCAAAGCAGACAAAGTGTCTGTTAATACTTTTGCTGCCTGTGCTGCCAGCAGGGTTTGATTGATCACCTGTTTATTGTGGTTGACTACTTTGCAAGTGGCCTCTCTTGCTGTGCCAGGCAGTTTTTAACAAGGCAGTAGTGAATTGAACTGCACTTTATATTCTTCTTCCTGCTGCATATTTATGGGGCTCTTGGCTTCTCCAGTAATCAATACAGGCTTTAAAACATGAGATAAGTGGGGATCACCTCAGCCAGTGGACACACAGCTGCCCCCTTCTGCAGCTGAGCAGAGTTTAACATCAGTGCAGTGAGTCAAGATCAAGTGAAGCTGTAACCCCATGTGAGATTGTTTGCTTTATGTAGGATTTCTGCCCCAAATTCCACCACTTCTTCAGAGGAACTTTTATTTCCTGCGTGGTTGGGGGCCAATGGGGGAAGGTTTTGTGCAGCAAATCCTCCTGCGAGGTGAGTGAGTTTCTGAGGCAGTCACTGGGTGTGTGGATTCATCCATGTGGCATCCTGGATCCATGGGCACAGGTGTGGCATCTGGGCTGTGTCACCCAAATCTGCTTTTCCTGGTGGTAGGTAGAGGTGGCACCATCTTAATGTGATGTTGCCTTCCTATTCTAGAGTTTACAGAGGAGCTGACTTTCTGTTTATAAGTTTTGTGGTTGAGCCCTGGTAAAATACACATCAAGGTCATCAAACCTCATCTTTTATTCAAGGGAATTTCACAGTCATGGGTGTATCGAGTGGCACAGCCTTTAATTTCTATTAGTTTCACTTGATTTGTTCTGAATTTCAGTCTTTAGCTAGCTTCTGTGTACACTGAGCTGTCTGCAGAGATGAGTCCTGCAGTTCCAGCTGCACATCTGTTGCATGTCAGCTGCCTGCCTTTTCTTTTTAGTGGGCTGCTTTATTTCTAAACTCAGACTTCAAATAAGGGCCTTTTAAGATGTCAGGGCCCGTTTCAGATGCTTCTTAAAACACTCCAAATGGTACTGGAGTGACATTTGCAACTTCATGGCATTGGGGATAATCTACTTGCATCTGTAGATCAAAATGCTTTTAAAAGTAAAACAAAGCAGGAGGGACCTGTCCTTGGGTATCTCTTCTGCACTGTTCCCGGTGAAATTTCTGCTAAATAAGTGGGGAAAATAGAGAAGTGAGGATTCAAGACTCACAGATGGCATCGGGTTGGAAGGGACCCTCAAAGGTCATCTTTCCAGAGGTAGGCTTCAATGCTTTGGTAGTGGTTTTAGTTGCCAAAGGGACTGAGTTGTCATATTGCTCTTGCTGAGGGCTGTTTGTACGTGCAGTAGAAGAGGTGAGACTTTGTAAGAGGTGAGATTTCCTCTCTGCATCTTTGGAAGGCTTTCTTGTCTGTATTGGAAAGAAAACTCATTCTTGGAGACATAGGTTGGCAGCCATCTATTGCTTTTAGATGTTCACAGCCCTGATTCTATACAGTTCTGACCCGTTGTAGGAAAAGCCTTCTAATAAGTTAGATTGTGAAATCCCTTAGCTAATGATGGGTTGAGGAGATCTTTACAGCAGGCAGGGGCTTGTGTTTATTGCTGATGGGAATGTGGAATTCTCTTGGCTCATTGCTAAAGTTAGAGAATGCTTGGACTTGATGATCTTAAAGGTGAAGCACTGGGACAGGTCACGGATACCCCCTCCTTGGAGTCATTTCGAGGCCAGGTTGGATGAGGTCTTGAGCAGCTTGTTCAGGTGGATGGTGTCCCTGCAGGGGAGCTGGAACTAGGTGATCTTTAAGGCCCCTTCCAACCTAAACAATTCTATGGGTAAGAAAGGGAGATTCTTGATATAAAAGTATCAGTAGTTGGTCAGCAGCCAGAGACATTTGCAGTGCAGTGATGATTTTTTTTTTTTTTTTGTTTGTTTGTTTTTTGCTTATAACATTCTTACAGGAGTCTAATTCCTGTGAATTTTCTCAGTTCCAGGGTGCCTCATGGTGGCTTTGCCCATATCATGGGTGGCAGCGGATTGCAGAATTTTACAATTGCTGCTGTGCCATATACTGCAAACCTCTTACCAACTTCAAGCACGTGGTATGTCAACTGGTGTCACTGGGGTGGGGGGGGGTCTTCAAACCAGGGCTTTTTCATGTCAGTCACAACCAAAAGTATGCTCATTTTGAATCGTTTCACTAAAAGACCAACAGATAAATTGGAGAGTTTGTAGAGTGTTCAGTATCCAGCATCAAAGGGATGGATTTTAACCCAGATGCTGTTACACCACGGTTTGCTCACTGATTACTTTGCTCAGCTAAAGGCAGTGGGATCAATAAGGCGATGCTCCAGTTCAGTTATTGTGTTGCAGTTTCCTGAAGTGAAAAAAAGTCCTTCCTTTCCTGCAATATCTGAGAATGCTCAGTGGTGCTGGAACGCAGCACAGCTTTGTTTTCTTCCCTAAATGTGATGCCTTTGGGTTTCTTCCTCCAGAAAGCTTCCCTGTTGAGTACTGACCTGTGGTGTGGCTTTCTTCTGTTCTTTGCAGCATCAACATGCTCAAGTTACCTGAATACCCAAGTAAAGAAATCCTGAAGGACAGGCTTCTGGTGGCTTTGCACTGTGGGAGCTATGGTTACACCATGGCGTAGTGAAGTCCTTAACGCTCGTCTGACCACTCATGTGCAATTCCAAGTGGCAGAAGCAATTTTGGAAGCTGTCAATAGGGAAGCAGCTTAGGTGCTGTGACAGGGCTGGGCTTCAGAATTCCTACAGGATCATCAACTTCTCCTCCATTTGTCTGTTGTCAGAGTAGCTTTGACACTGTCACACGACAAACTCCGCAGCAGGCTGCGTTTTCAGGTTGGAAGATGACAGCTCTGCATGGAAATCAGTTCCACTGCTTTTTTTGTTCTTCCTTCAGCTGAATTGGGAAGCCTGTTGGAATCTCTTCCCACGGTTTACCTTTTGGATTTCTCTTTTCATCTGTGTGGTTGAATGACACCTGCCTTTTTTAGCTGACTTTGCAAACTGCTGAGGGGCAGCCTTGGACTTTATGCCTTGTCCGCACGGGAAAGTGCCATTTATTTTTGCAGAGAACACTCCAGGAAGTTCACTTTGGATACACTGTACAGGAAGACAGAGCTGATGTATTTTCCATTCCTTTGCATAGCAAACAAAGAGAGAATTTTCTACCTTTTTAGCATTTTAATGTACATAGGATGTAAAGGTGAGACTGTTACCGGCGGGAGGAGCAGCGGAGGGAGGTTCATATCTAATTTGTATCAGACTTTACACTATATTCTGCTAAATATTGAAAGTATTTGTGACTTTATAGGCAACTTGCAGCTTAGAGTTTGTAAATACATATTTAAGATCTCCAGCCATTTTGGTTTGAATGCCTTTATCCTTTTCCTTGACATAATTGTATGTTCAGAAGGTATTATTAAATTTTAATATTTTTACCAGCACTCTGCCAAGCCTGTGCATCTTTGTGGGGGTGGTTTTGTGGTGTTCTCTTTTTTCCCCCTCCAGGGTTTTTGTTTGCCTAGCTGTAATTGAAGTTGCCAAGGGAGCAGCTTTTGAGAAGGCTTTCTCAAAAGTGTAGGGGTGGACATCAGCAAATAGAGACGAGGAACTTGAGCTGGCTGAATTCAACTGGCAAGAGTAGTAATAATTAGGACCTCCTGTCAAAATGGACATCAAATGAGAATCTATTACTTAAATAATATGTAGAAGATACACAGTGGTGGCTCATCAGCATGTGGTGTTGAGAAGAAGCTGATGCTTATGAATGAATCAGCTGATGCTGATTCAGTCATAGAATGGCTTGGGTTGGAAGGGACCTTGAAGATCATCCACTTGCCAGGGGCAGGGACACCTTCTTCTAACTCACATTGCTCAAGGCCTCATCCAGCCTGGCCTTGAACACCTCCATGGAGGAAGCATCCACAACCTCCTTGGGCAACCTGTTCCAGTGTCTCCCCACCCCCACTGTAAAGAATTTCTTCCTGATATCGCCACAGGTTGTGGTAGATGATGCATTTGCCAGCTGGTTTTGAGAGTCCCATGGGACTGCAGAGCTTGAGTCCTCTCCCCAGTTGCCTATGGACAGCTCTCCCTTGCCTCACAGACTGTTCAGAAGCAGATCACTGCTTCCTTTCCCCCACTACTGTCAGTCATAGAATGGTAGAGTTGTTTGGGATAAGTTGTCCAGAGGAGGGCCACAAAGATGCTGAGAGGGCTGCAGCAGCTCTGCTATGAGGACAGGCTGAGAGAGTTGGGGCTCTGCAGCCTGGAGAAGAGAAGGCTGCCAGGAGACTTTAGAATAGCCTTGCAATATCTGAAGGGGCCTACAGGAGAGCTGGGGAGGGATTATTCATAAGGTCCTGTAATGTCAGGATTAAGGGGAATGGGTTTAAACCGGTGGAGGGGAGATTTAAATGGGATGTTAGGAGGGAGTTGTTTGCAGTGGGGGTAGTGAGACACTGGCACAGGTTGCCCAGGGAGGTTGTGGCTGCTCCCTCCCTGGAGGTGTTCAAGGCCAGGCTGGATGAGGTCTTGAGGGTCCTGATCTAGTGGGAGGTGTCCCTGCCTATGGCACAGGAGAACTGGAACTGGCTGAGCTTTGAGGTCCCTTCCAACCTAAACCATTCTACGGAACCCAACCATCAGCCCCACACCACCATTAAGCCATATCCCCAAAGTGCCTTTTTCCACACGTTTTTGGAACAGCTCCAGGGATGGTGACTGCACCACCTCCCTGGCCAACCTCTTCCAGGTGCCATGTCCCACATGAAATACCTTGTAGTATTTCTTGTCATAGTACTACCAAGCACCACTCCCTAGAGAGATCGAAATGAAAGTGTCCCAAACCCTTCTCCTGTAGTGAGGCATGATGAGAACAGGTAGAAAATGGGAACAGAGTTCTTGGTGGAGCAGCAGCCTCACAATTGCTTCTTTGGAACAGGTTGGGTTTGCCCTGCTGAAGCTCTGACCAGTCCTGTCTGCTGCACTTGGCCACGTGAAGTGAGCAGAGTTTAATTACTGCATTGAAAGACTCTTTTCGGGACACCTGTGCCCTGCTGGCACTGGGGTATGAAAAAGGCCTGTGGAGAAACTGTGGCTTAACACAGCTCATAGTTTAGGGTGATTAATTAGTTGATATTTGTTGTCTCCCACTGTGCCGGAACAAGGGAGGGGAGAGCCTTTTATCTGGGCCAGAGCAGAGCAGATGCCTTGTCAGATCATAGATCATGAGTGCTCATTAACTTTTATTATCTTTATGAAATGTTAGGATGGCAGAGCCGAGGTTTTGAATGCTTGAAAATGTGGTGTGCATCTGATGGTGCAAAACCATCGCAGCCATCGGGTGTGAAGCGCAGCTTGATGGCTCCTGCTGTAGGCTTCCTACTCAATAGGGTTGAAAATGGAACTGGGGGGGAAAAGATGGTTGGCCTGAGCCTTCTCCAGACAGTTGCAGACTTCCATGTGGGCAACAGAATGAAAATATTAGGACACCCAGTGACAGAACAAGAGGACACAGCCTCAAGCTGCACCAGGGCAGGTTCAAGCTTGACGGTAGGAAGACGTTAAGAGGGATGTGGACAAGCTGGAGCGTGTCCAGAGAAGGGCCAAAAAGATGCTCAGAGGGCTGCAGCACCTCTGCTGTGAGGACAGACTGAGAGAGTTGGGGCTGTGCAGGCTGGAGAAGAGGAGGCTCCCAGGTGACCTTCTGGTGGCCTTCCAGGGTCTGAAGGGGGCTACAGAAATGTGGCCTCACCAGGGTGGAGTTGAGGGGCAGGACAACCTCTCTCGACCTACTAACCACAGCCCTTCTAATCCACCCCAGAATGGCATTGCCTCTGCTGGCCACCAGTGCACATGGCTGTATTTTCTCCAAGCATTCTTTCTAACATGCAGGGGGGGGAAAAAAAAAATTCCTCCAGAGAAGGTGTGAGTGTCCCTGAGCCAGCTGCTTGCAGCTGGATGTCCTTGCTGCCTGAAGTGCTTGTGGGCAGGAGTTCAGCTGCTGAGCTCCATCCAGCGCTGAGTTCATGGTTAAGATTCTCCTGGGGTGGCTTCGCTGTGCTGATTGGCTCTGACAGATCAGTTTGCTTAGATTAAAAAGCAATCGTTGCTGTCTGGTCACATTTCTGACCCCTGCTGAAGGGACTCTGAACCCTGGTGCCGTCCAGTTTCTGAAGCCACCTTGGTCTGCAGACTGTGTGCAGGGAAAAGGAACCCCCGAGGGGTGATGCTGGTTCGCAGGCACACGGGCAGAGGTGTCACAGCTGCCTCTGCTGACAGGGGTCTTCTGAGAGGGAAGAGCAGCTTCAGGGCAGAAGTGCTCAGTGTCCTGAGCGTGAATGTGGAATAGCAGTGATGTTTTCATGGAGTCATGGGATGGTCAGGCATGGAAGGGACTTCTGGAGGTCATCCAGTCCAACCATCCCTGCCAGAGAAGGATCACCCAGGGTGGGCCATGCAGGATCACATCCAGGTAGGTTTTGAGTTTCCAACAGATGGAGACTCCACAACCTCTCTGGACAGCCTGCTCCAGTGCTTCAGCACAGGAAAGAAGTTTCTCCTGAAGTTGTTGTGTTCCAGTTTGTGCCCACTGCCCCTGTCCCCATCACTGGGCACCACTGAGCAGAGCTCAGCTCCATCCTCAGGATGTCCCTCCCTTAAATCTCTGCTGTTCCAGGGGCCACTGTGTTCACCACACCTTACATGGGCTTTACCTCTGTGTGTCTGGGGTGTGAAAAGGCTGAAAAAAAAATCTCTTCCTTGTTGCCATTCACAGAACCTCCTCCCCTGGGCCATGTCTGGCCCTGCTGGCTGCAGGGTTTGTTTCTGCTTCTGCCTCTCTCTTGGCTCCAGCATGGAGGTTTTTGTTAGTCACTCTGGCCTGGTTTGATGTGAGCTCACCAGGGGCTTTTGCTGGCTCCTCTGTCTTTGTGTTTAACAGCCAGCAAAGTTCAGTGGGCAGCCGTGACACAGGGGCTGCTGAGCCTCACATCTGATGTCTACCTCTGCTGCTGACCTCCTCTCTAACCTCAGTAAATCACTTTTGTGTCTCTCCACGCAGGTCCCTGCTATCAGAGCGAGGCTATGAACTTCTGAGGGAAGGAGGCAGCCTTTGTGTACCTCTGTGGTGCCTCCCAGCGCAGAGGAGTTCAGCAGGGAGGTCTGGAAGCCCCCAGGTGTAGTGTCTGTGTTTTCACCTGAGGTTTAATTCCGCTGTCTGCTCCTTGAAGACAGCTTTTGAGGAGTCTACTTGCTCAAGTTGACTTCCCGAGGGCCTCAGAAGTCTGCTTGCTCTTCTGTCTTGCCATCCTGTTGAGTTCTACCAGAGAAGGGCCAGGAGGATGCTCAGAGGGCTGCAGCACCTCTGCTATGAGCACAGACTGAAAGAGTTGGGGCTGTGCAGGCTGGAGAAGAGGAGGCTCCCAGGTGACCTTCTTGTGGCCTTCCAGCATCTGAAGGGGGCTACAAAAAAGCTGGGGAGAAACTTTTGAGGCTATCAGGTAGTGACAGGACTAGGGGGAATGGAGCAAAGCTGGAGGTGGGGAGATTCAGATTGGATGTGAGGAGGAAGTTGTTCAGCATGAGAGTGGTGAGAGCCTGGAATGGGTTGCCCCTGCAGGGAGGTGTTTGGAGCCAGATCCCTGGAGGTGTTTTTGGCCAGGCTGGCAGAGGCTGTGGGCAGCCTGATCTAGGGTAGGGTGTCCCTGGGCATGGCAGGGGGGTTGGAACTAGATGATCCTTGTGGTCCCTTCCAACCCTGACTTATTCTATGATTCTGTGATTCTTCTGGCAGCTGGAGCAAGCCAGAGCTGTTGGTTGTTGTACTCACACAGCAGATTCTCTGCCTTGAAAACGTTCAGTGCTCACTGGCCACAAACTCTGAAAATCGCAATGAAATTATACAGAAGGACTCTCTAAAAGCTTCAAATGCTTGATAGAGCTTCAGTGTCTTGTCCTCCACTGTCACCTTGACTTGGTAAAGTGTGGGGCAATGGGTTTATGACCTGTCTGGGAAACAATCATGTCCAAGCACTAGTGAACTGGTGAGGATGCTCTGTGAGAACATGACTTGGGTGCCTTAACCTGCCCCAGAGTGATCACCTTCTCAACAGTCTTCATTGCTTTGTTATTGGAGGCTTTTGTGTCCAGAGACCGATGGAGTGCAGCGGTGCACTTGATAAAGGTGAGGAATCCCTGGGCTGATTGCTTAACTTTTCAGAGAAATGGAATTTTCTAGCTGCTTTTAAGCACCAAGGGTTCTTTGATGGGCAATGTTACCTGCTCACAGCAGAAGGGAAATTCATTTTCAGGGGGCTCGATGTCAGTGTCAAGCTCCTCTTGCCTGGATCTTTTTCTGTACCCATTGAGCATCACCTGGCAACTCCTGTCCCAAGAGCAACCACCTCCAGTGGAACCCTTGGGCCATTTTGTCTTGGTGCTGCTTTTCCACCCCTGCCCTTCCAAGCTCTCATTGGCACAATCTATACTTAAAATCTGCCTTTTGTTTCTTTTACCTTGAGGCTCTGACACCAACTCCAATATGTGCCTTCAGTACCTATTTGCTCCAAATAATGAATGTACTTTCAGTACCTATTTGCTCCAAGTAATAAATGTACTTTCAGTACCTATTTGCTCCAAATGATGACTTTTT
>VWZI01011180.1:0-11541 GCA_013396835.1 Psilopogon haemacephalus | reverse complement strand
GCTCTTATTTTTTTTTTTTTTTCTTTTCCCCTTTTAATTCATCTGAGTGTGATTCTCATCCTTTGGATGCTCTTGGTCACCTCCTTCTCTCCCAGTTGCTCCCTTCTATCCCTCAGACACCTTGGAAGTGCTGATTTTTCTCATAACTAGTAAAGAGTCCACAGCTCTCAGTTCTTGTTGTGGAAGTTGGTGCTTAAAATCCTTAGGAGTTTTCTCCTTTGAGGATTAGATGAGATCAGATCAGTTCTCCTCATCTCCTGCTTAAGATGTGAAGTGTTTCTAACGTGTGGAAGTGGTTCCCTCCTAGTGCGGGGATGTGAGTAACAACCTCTCTGCTTTCCCCAGCAGATGAGGTCCACGAGGATGCTCAGAGGGCTGCAGCACCTCTGCTATGAGGACAGACTGAAAGAGTTTAGGCTGTTCAGTTTGGAGAAGAGGAGGCTCCCAGGTGACCTTATTGTGGCCTTCAAGTATCTGAAGGGGGCTACAGAAAATCTGGGGAGGGACTTTGTAGGCTATCAGGGAGTGATACCTCTTGATACTAGGGAGAAGAGACCAACTCCTACCTCCCTACAGCCTCCTGTCAGGGACTTGTCTGTACCTCACTGCTCTCTACTCTGGCTTTATGCTCAAGGACCAAGCCCAGCCTCCTCTGGCACAATTTCAGGCTATTTCCTCTTGTTCTACCTCTTGATACTAGGGAGAAGAGACCAACTCCTACCTTCCTACAGCCTCCTGTCAGGGAGTTGTCTGTACCTCGCTGCTCTCTACAGTGGCTTTATGCTCAAGGACGAAGGCAGTGCCAATTGATATGCAAAGATATTCTGCAGTTACCCTGGATGTAAATATGCTGTGGGGCTTCTGACAAANAAATTAAGATGATTCGTCAGCAATTATCTCCCTTGTCTGCTCCAGTGGATTTTAATGAAAAAAGATTGATTAGGTGCAAAAACCTGGCGGCATAATTAAACATCCAAGGGTCTGCAGTGGCTGTTGAGGTGAAGGCAATGTGATTAACTTCAAAGTGCCTTTCCCAATGAGCGGCGTGGACCAGTGATGCTCACTCCAGGGCATGCCCACTCCTCTCTCCCCCCTGCCTGCCCACCTTTCACACAGTGAGTGTAATTTTGGGGGTGATGCTGGTGCTGAGTGACAGCTGATAATAGCAGGCCAGCGGAGTGCTTGTGGATTTCATACTTCAAGGGGCTTTGGGAAATGGACTGGAACTCGTCACACAAGACTCCAGACCCAGGAGTAGATTTGTTTGTTATTGTGCTGGCTTGAACTAATTGGAGAATTTGAGTGAGAAATTCGACTATTGGCTGAGAGAGGAAAGCACAGGATGGCACTGCACCCAGAGCTTTACTGAGAAAGGAAAAAAAAATTGCTTTAAGAGTTGTAACCCAAATATAGATAAGTCAGAGTGCTTCAGGCATCTCTGGGCTGCTGCTGCTTCTCTTTGCATGGTTCCTTTGTGTAGTGGTTTAAGCAGTTCCCTACCCCCCCTGCCTTTTTATTAACCCCAGCTAGGACTCAGAAACACTGGAAGTTAATAAATGAAGCTTTATATTTACAGCAATGAACAATGTACAAGCAAATATTTACAAGATAGAAGAGATATTTACAGATATATACAAAGAAAAGGTAATACAGAAACACCACAGCCCTCCCAGAGACCAAAATCCCCAGGAGGGGTAACCAACCACCCCCTACCACCTCTCCCTCCTTTCCCAATCTCATCTCACCACCTGTTGATGCTGAAGATAAGTGGAAGTAGATCAGCCAGGGGGGGTTAGGAGTAGGAAAGAAGTNAACACTCTTTTTTTTTTTTTTTTTTTTTCCCCTTTAACCAAAAATTCCTGCACTGCTCTCTTTGCCTAAAGCTTTTCGACTGAAATGAAGAAGAGGTGAAGACACAACGAAGAGGGCCAACCTCAGTCCTGAATCCTAATGGCTTTCTGATGAGGTAAACAATGGCTCTTAATTAGAAGCAAATTTATTTATCTATTTATTTATTTATTTATTTTTTNTGACAGCTGATAATAGCAGGCCAGCGGAGTGCTTGTGGATTTCATACTTCAAGGGGCTTTGGGAAATGGACTGGAACTCGTCACACAAGACTCCAGACCCAGGAGTAGATTTGTTTGTTATTGTGCTGGCTTGAACTAATTGGAGAATTTGAGTGAGAAATTCGACTATTGGCTGAGAGAGGAAAGCACAGGATGGCACTGCACCCAGAGCTTTACTGAGAAAGGAAAAAAAAATTGCTTTAAGAGTTGTAACCCAAATATAGATAAGTCAGAGTGCTTCAGGCATCTCTGGGCTGCTGCTGCTTCTCTTTGCATGGTTCCTTTGTGTAGTGGTTTAAGCAGTTCCCTACCCCCCCTGCCTTTTTATTAACCCCAGCTAGGACTCAGAAACACTGGAAGTTAATAAATGAAGCTTTATATTTACAGCAATGAACAATGTACAAGCAAATATTTACAAGATAGAAGAGATATTTACAGATATATACAAAGAAAAGGTAATACAGAAACACCACAGCCCTCCCAGAGACCAAAATCCCCAGGAGGGGTAACCAACCACCCCCTACCACCTCTCCCTCCTTTCCCAATCTCATCTCACCACCTGTTGATGCTGAAGATAAGTGGAAGTAGATCAGCCAGGGGGGGTTAGGAGTAGGAAAGAAGTTAGTAGAATTACTGAGAATTAGCTACCAAGGCAGAGGGACAAAGGAGACCATGCAAAGAGCAGCCACAGCCAGAGTGGTCAGAAGCTGTCTAATATCTAATATTTTGGGTACAACACTTAAAAACAATTTTTTTTTTCTTTCTCAGTAAAACTCTGGTGAATTGCCATCCTGTGCTTTCCTCTCTCAGCCAATAGTCGAATTTCTCACTCCAATTCTCCAATTAGTTCAAACCAGCACACTTTGTCTCTGCCTTGGTAGTTGATTCTCAATAATTCTACTAACTTCCAATAATTCAATGCCATCCCCCCCAGTCACATGGTTTTAACCAGACAGGCAAGAGCCAGCCTGGAATCTCAGAACGTCAGGGGCTGGAAGGGACCTCAAAAGATCATTCAGTCCAACCCCCCTGCAGAGCAGGATCACCTAGACCAGAAGAGGTTCTCCTTTCTTCCCTCCTCTCCTCACCTTTTAAAACCCATCTTGTCCCTCTCTCCTGTGTAATGCAACTGCCTTTTATGGGCCCCAGCTATTTTGGGTCACTTTCTCAAAGACATTGTTCTACTCCTTCACAGAGTCACAGAATTAAGCAGGTTGGAAAAGACCTCTGAGATAATCAAGACCAACCTATCGCCTAACCCTTCTAATTAACTAACCCATGGCACCAAGCACCTCCATGCAGCCTCCTCTTAAACACCTCCAGGGGTGGGGACTCCACTCTGGGCAGCCCATTCCAACGCCAATCACTCTTGCTGTGAACAGCTTCTTCCTAACATCCAGCCTGAACCTGCCCTGGCACAGCTTGAGGCTGTGTCCTCTTTGCCTGGGAGGAGAGACCAACCCCACCTGGTTACAACCTCCTTTCAGGTATCTGTAGAAAGCAATAAGACCTCCCCTGAACCTCCCCTTCTCCAGGTTGTCCTTAGGTGACAACACAATGACTGACTGGAAGTACTGATTTATATATTTTCTTAAATCCAAGTTGCAGCCACCACCTCTTGGAGAGCTGAACAGACTAAAGTGCTGCTCAGATGGAGCCTTGTAGTGGGTTTGCAGTGACCTGCCCCCCCCACCTTTTGAAACCCCGGCTAAAACTCAGAAAAACACACTGGAAGTTAATAAATGAAGATNTGATGATGCTGCAGATAAGCTGAAGATCGGTCAGAAAGATTAGTGGCAGGAAGGAATGAATGGTTTTAGTAATTTTACTCTGAATTAGTTCAAAGGCAGAGAGACAAAGGAAAGAAGCTGCTGAAGCCAGCGCAGACCCAGAGCCGACTGACTGCGCAAGCACACTGCCTTATCTGGATGTTTCGGGAACATTCTCAAAACAACCTGCTTCTCTCTCAGTCAAAACTGGGTGAAGGGACACAGTGTTTAATTTCTCACTCTCAGGCAGCAGTCTAATTTCTCACACAAATTCTCCAATTAGCTCAAACCAACACAAGCCTACAAAGAGAAGACAGAAGAGGATGCAGTGTTTGGCCATGGAGCTGCTCAAGCCTTCTGTCAAGGTGTGTGTTGTGTGCTTAAGGGAGGCCAGGGCAGGCAGCTTTGTGTATGCCAGAAGAATCAGGGTCTGCTGGAACACATTTGTCACAGTGGGCTTTGGGAGTCAATTGGAATGTATCTTTTGCTGCTGCTAACTGACGTGATAGATTGGGAATAATCACAACCAGTTTGTGCAGTGTCAGTCCAGCTCCTCTGTCACCAGTGATTGAACATCCTTTAAATACCTTTGTGGCATTGCTGCTGGACTGAAACCTAAATGAGAAAGCTTTACCAATGGACTTCAAGTCAGAGAATCATAGAATGGTCTGGGCTGGAAGGGACCTCTGAAGGTTATCCAGTCCATCCCCACCCTGCAGTCAGCAGGGATGTCCTCAACTAGAGCAGGTGCATGCTTCATTGAACTACTGCATTAGAGTCACAGAATCATAGAATGGTTTAGATTGGAGGGGACCTCAAAGCTCAGCCAGTTCCAACCCCTCTGTGCCATAGGCAGGGACACCTCCCACTAGAACAGGCAGCTCAAGACCTCATCCAACCTGGTCTTGAACACCTTCAGGGAGGTTGTGGATCACTTTCTGTGATCTTTGGTCTGTGGTAGTGTCTCACCACCCTCACTGGAAAGGACTTCTTCCTGGGTGATTGGATAGGGCTGGGTGATAGGTTGGACTGGATGATCTTGGAGGTCTCCTCCAACCTGGTTGATTCTATGATCCTGCTCTGGCAGCGGGGTTGGACCAGATGAACTTTCAAGGTCCCTTCCAGCCTGTGACATTCTATAACTCTATGGTTCATGCTGCAGTTGCCCTTCTATAGAGTTAGCAATTGGGCTTTGCCCATCAGAAAAGCCCCACATGCTGTCACAGGGAGCAGGTAGTGAAGCTGCTGTGCTTTATCTTTGTGTGAGTGGACACGTTTCTAGCTCCAGTCTGTGTGCAGGGTAGGCAGCCTTGTCCCCAGCCCTCAGCACAGGCACACCTTGCTTCAGCTCTGCGCTGAGCAGGAGCTGCCTCCCAGGCTGCTCCTGCAGACTGTCGAGGCAGAGGCGGAGTACACACGGCAATGTTTTAATTAGCCTTTAATGATTCCTCTCTGGATCGGGCTTAAAACCCTCTCAGTGGAAGCGATTATAGGTAATTCTGGAGCTGTAACAAGATCAGTCGATAATAAGGCTGATAAAGGAAAGCAATTATTTAAATATCAGCGGCTTAGTATCAGTAATGACTATCTCCTTGTTCAGGCTTTGTGCAAATGTGTTAGTACAGTGTAATTTTAATATTAATTTCCGTGGGACTTTGTGGAGAACACAAGCACAAGTGGAGTGGAGGTTTCCCAAGGGAGAAGGGTTTCCAGCGTCGGCTTCCCCTTCCTGCCTCGCTCCCAGCTGGGAAGTAAGGAAAAAAAAAGGTAGCGCTGCCAGGTTCCTAATTGACCTGCTCACTGTAATTGGTAGTAAGAAGGAATTTTCTCTTGCTCATCTGCAGGATGAGCTGTGTGCTGCGTGCTGTGCAGGGGGGTTCTGCTGCGTGCTGTGCAGTGGGTTGTGCAAGGGATTGTGCAGGGGGTTCTGCTGCATGCTGCACAGGGGATTGTGCAGGAGATTGTGCAGCGGATTGTGCAGGGGGATCTGCTGCATGCTGTGCAGTGGATTGTGCAGGGGGTTCTGTTGCATGCTGCACAGGGGATTGTGCAGGGGATTGTGCAGCGGATTGTGCAGGGGGGTCTGCTGCATGCTGTGCAGTGGATTGTGCAGGGGATTGTGCAGGGAGTTCCACCACGTTCTGTGCAGCAGATTGTGCAGTGTGCTGTGCAGTGGATTGTGCCATGTGTTTTGCAGCAGGTTCTGCCATGTACTGTGCAGTGGGTTGTGCCACGTGCTGTGCAGTGGGTACCACTGAGTGCTGTGCAGTGGGTTGTGCCATGTGCTGTGCAGTGGGTACCACTGAGTGCTGTGCAGAGGGTTGTGCCACGTGCTGTGCAGTGGGTACCACTGAGTGCTGTGCAGTGGGTTGTGCCACGTGCTGTGCAGTGGGTTGTGCCATGTGCTGTGCAGTGGGTTGTGCCACGTGCTGTGCAGTGGGTTGTGCCACGTGCTGTGCAGTGGGTACCACTGAGTGCTGTGCAGTGGGTTGTGCCATGTGCTGTGCAGTGGGTTGTGCCATGTGCTTTGCAGCAGCTTCCACCCTATACTGTGCAGAGGGTTCCGCCGTGGGTTGTGCTGCGTGCCCTGCAGCAGATTGTGCCATGGGTTGTGCCACATGCTATGCAGGGGGTTCCATTGCATGCTGTGCAGCAGATTGTGCTGTGTGTTGTGCTGTGTAACAGGTTCCACTGAGTGCTGTGCTGTGGGTTGTCCCATGTGCTGTGAAGCAGATTGTGCCATGGGTTGTGCTGTGTGGCAGGTTCTGCTGAGTGCTGTGCAGTGGATTGTGCCATGTGCTGTGCAGCAGATCACAGAATCATAGAATGGTTTAGGTTGGAAGAGACCTTAAAGATCATCCAGTTCCAACCCCCCTGTGCCATAGGCAGGGACACCTCCCACTAGATCAGGTTGCTCAAGACCTCATCCAGCCTGGCCTTGAAATTGTGTCATGGGTTCTGCCATGTGCTGTGCAGCAGATTGTGCCATGTGCTGTGCAGCAGCTTCCACCGTGTACTGTGCAGTGAGTTCTGCCATGTGCTGTGCAGTGGGCTCCACTGTGTTGCTCAGCAGCGGCTCTGCTGCTTCCTTGGGAGTGGATTCTGGCTTGTGGGGAGAATAATCTGATTTGTGGAGCTTCTCTGAGGCTTGTCCAGGGCTTCCTTCATCTTTTGTATGCAACAGGGAGCAGCTTCGATAGTTTTGATGGACAAAGTACTGAAAGGTTTTTCTCTGGAAACCACTTACAGTGGAGTCCACTCATGATTGATTTGTGCTCTGGTAAGAGCTATGCTCATGTATAAGACAAAATATCCCAGGATTTTGCAAGGTAATTGGAGGAATCATCTCCTCTTTGGGGAGATTCGAAGCTAATTCACATGCACTTAAGCTCCTTTCGCCAGGATGAGATGATTTCCTAAAGCCCAATCCTGTTCTTCCACCCCAGCCTTTCCATTAGTGACTGCAATCCTGTGTTATGAGTCGTTGTCTCCTTCCTCACAGAGAACCTGTGCTGGTGTATTTTGAATAATATGCCCTGGGAACAGAAGAATTCCAGATAGGAAATCGATAGGAACATTTGCTTTTATTGTTCATGTCAGCTGTTGTTGAGGAGACATGAAAATGCCTGTTTATACAACAGCACTTGCTCTCAGACCATCTCCAGCAGTGTCATATTGTCAGGAGTGATGCTCACTTATGTTTTCTCTTTTAGCTCCTCAGGAGGATGGAGGAGGAAGGGTGAGCACTGATTCATAATTTGGATAACTGAGTGAATAGGCTGAAGTGGGGCGAGTAGCATCACAACTGATTATTCCAAGGGCTCATTCCCAACCAAGGGATTATTCCCAAGTGCTTTTGGTTCTGCAACCAAGAAGATCCCAAAGCATCGACTCCTCAAAGCTGCAGGAGGCTCCTGGCTTTCCTCTAAGGTGATCCAGGTAGGTGAGATCTGTGTATTTATTTCACATCGTGGACTTCCAGCAGCCTGTGGTAGCCAAGCAGCAGTTCCCAGAGAATGCTCCTTGGCTGCCCTGCTGGGTCATGGCATTGCTAAAGCAAACGTGGCAGGTGTGGTGCCTCACTGGTGCTGGACTGCCAAACTGATACCCTGTCCAAAAAACAGCTGTAGATGTTTCTTGTGCTGATCAAGGGCACAGGCCAGACAGGAATTTTAGCTCTGCTATTGGCTACCTCCCTGGAGATGCTGAGTGGGGAAGGCACTTACCCTGCCAGACCTTGATTCGAATGGTCCCCAGATCACCTCTATGCTGAGGAGGCCACCAGAGAGAAGTTTTTAGGCCAAGCAGTCTGTCACTGGCAGCACATTTGCATGAGGAACCAGTGACTGAACCATAAAAAGTAATGGGAAGAGTAGCAGCCACTGTGTGATTTAAAACTCCCCAAGCAGAAAGGAAGACAAAGGAGGCCAAGCAAAGCATCCTTGGGAAGGGAATGGAAAGGGATGTTGCAGCTGAGGTAGAAAAAGCAGCTTCTGAGCTAAGTGGAGGTGGATCTGGATCCTCTGAAAGGTGACAGCAGCAAAGAAAAAGCAGCTTCTGAGGTAAGTGGAGGTGTTACTAGATCTGGATCCAGTGAAAGGTGACAGCAGCAATCAAAAAGCAGCTTCTGAGCTAAGTGGAGGTGTTACCAGATCTGGATCCAGTGAAAAGTGACAGCAGCAAAGAAAAAGCAGCTTCTGAGGTAAGTGAAGGTGTTCCTGGACTCAAGAGATCTGGATCCTGTGAAAGGTGACAGCAACAAAACCCCTGTGACTGTTTGGGATGTAAAGACAACGAATCTGTGTGGATTTCTTACATAGTGTCCTCATGTTCACAGGCTGTCAGGGGTTGGAAGGGACCAAAAGAGATCATCGAGTCCAACCCCCCCCTGCCAGAGCAGGACCAGACAATCTAGCTCAGGGCACAGAGGATGTTCTCAAGGCATCCCCAGATCTCTGGCCAAAAAAAGATTGGTGAGGTCTGGTTCACACAGCCTGCAGAGCTCCTTGTTTGTTTGCATGATTACAAATGCTTGGAATAAAGCTCTCCTGTTGGAGGCTGAGCTGCCTTCTTTCCCTGCTGGCTCCACTGCCCCCATTTAGCCCTTGGGCAGCCGTGCTTGCAGAGCTGCAATGCCTTCCAAACATTGTTGCTTCTTGGGTGTTAGTGTGAGCTGGCAGGGAGCCTTCTGGCTGGCCTGCAAGATTTCAGTGTGCTTGGGACTGCATTTATTCTCCTGCTATTTACTCCTCTTCTTAATACCCACCCAGCAATTTGGCACACTGAGAGCTGCCCAAGGCCTTCTTGTGCGCTGCTTTATGGGCTGGATGCAGCTGACTGGAGAGCTGTGGAGCTCAGGTGAATGGAGAGCTGTGGAGCTCAGGTGAATGGAGACCTGGTAGACTACAATTATTTTTTTGGTTAAAACTGATCTTTCTCTGCACCAAACAGGGAAGCAGCTATGAGTGAAGATCATCCCAGCTACCAGCCTGCTGATGAAGCATGAAAAGGTCCTGAAGCTCACCTACTCAGCTTGTGTTAACAGCATCAGGACCAGGTACAGTGACTCCACCTCAATTTCCTTTGTGAAAAGCGTTTACTGGTATCACTTTTGACACTTTCCATCTTTGGTCTTGATAGCCCCTTCAAAAACTAAGACTTCTAAATGTGCTGAAGTTCTGGTGGCTGACGTGGACAGGTACTAAGAGGCACATCAGGAGTTTTATGCCCTGATGCATACACGTCCTGGGTGTTCCGAAGGCATGGGGCACCCAGAAGGGGACAGAGGTTGTGACTCTAGGATTCTGTGTTCCTGGAAAGTATTTGTGAGGGTTGGGGGGAACACATTATGAAGCTACACCGAAGGAGAATCAGGCAAACAATCTGGCAAGGAAGAAAATCAGAGCAAATGAGCAGTGCTGTCACAAAATGCTCTCCAGAGAGAGAAGCTGTTGGGCAACACTGGATTCATGTGTCGGTTTGAGCTAATTGGAGGAGTTTTAGCTGGGGTTTATAAAGGTGGGGGGACAGGTAACTGCAAACCCACTACAATTCAGGAGCCTCCTTTTTCGCTGTGAGGGTGCAGGAACCTTGGCACAGCCTGCCCAGAGAGGTTGTGGAGTCTCTTTCTCTGGAGGCTTTCAAAACCTGCCTGGATGCGTTCCTGTGTGACCTGCTGTGGTGATCCTGCTCGGGCAGAGGGGTTGGTCTGGATGAGCTATTGAGGGTCTCTTGTGATTTGATTTTTTTTTTTTTCTTGTGCAGTTCTGCCCCACAAAGGCAAACCTTACTTGTGTGGGCAAGGCAGGGTTCTGCCAGGAACATGCAAACCACTGCAGCTTAATAACGACCAGGCTGAGAGCGACCTTCAGGCTGAAGGTGCAAAGCTTTAAGGTTTTCTAGCCCAATGCTTCTCTAACAGCCTTGAAGCTCAGAGCATCCACAGGCAAACTCGTTTTGCTCCTTCCAGCCTCAAAGAGAAAAACTAAAATAAACACAAAACCAAACCCCCAACAACACAACACACACACACAAAAAAAAGCTGATTTGATATTTGTGAGAGCAACAAACAGAGACCACAATCTTCTTTATTAATGACTGTGAGGTTGGGGTGTGAAAATTTGTCTTCAGTCTTCAGCGCTCTGCAAATGTATTCCTGCCTGGCAAGCCTGAAATTGTAGTCATTCTGTTTTCTATTATGCTGTAAATTGACCTTCTACAATAAAAAAAAAGGAAAAAAAAAGAAAAAAAAAAAGAGGGAAAAAAGAGAAAAAAAAAAAAGGCAAGAGGAGAGGGCAGGCTGCAGTTGCTTCTTGGCTTTTTTTCTCGGGGGCTCGATGCTTCCCCACCTTTTGGACCTTGTAAATTCTGCAGCTGATCGAGACATATTTTGCACGGCTGAAGTGTTCAGGGCAGCTCAGATCCGAACTGCGAGGGGGGAGCTGCCACAAACTGCAGCCCAGCTGTAAAAGGACACCAGGCCCTTAGAACCACTGATGTCTCCAACCCCAACTTCTATGTTAAGGTCATGATAATGGCTTAGTGTTTTACGAGCCTTTGTAGTCCTGGCGGCAGCATCTCTTTAATCTTAACTTTGCCTGGGGCCAAAATAAATCTCAGCCTTGTAAACTGGATTGTAACATAACTGCCTTGCTCAGGAATGATCATTTCCTCCCCCCCTCAAATGTCAGTAATGTCTTGCTGTGGCAAAACAAGAAAGGGAAGCCTTACTCCTTTTCCCTTGAAATGGCAAATCTGCAACCATTGTAGCATTTGTGTGTGAGCTGAATCTTTATTTCTCAGCATTTGTATCTCCCTCTCATCCCTTTTGTTTCGTTCTGTTATTTTCGTCACTCTGTAGCTCAGGTTAAGAAAGACTAAGGAGGCTGAGTGCCAGCTTGGGTAGGCAGCCTGTGAGTGTGCACAGCTTAGAATCATAGAATCAGTCAGGGTTGGAAGGGACCACAAGGATCAGCCAGTTCCAACCCCCCTGCCATGCCCAGGCACACCCTACCCTAGAGCAGGCTGCCCACAGCCTCTGCCAGCCTGGCTGCAAACACCTCCAGGGAAGTGGCCCCAAACACCTCCCTGGGCAACCCATTCCAGCCTCTCACCACTCTCATGGTGAACAATTTCCTCCTCACCTCCAGTCTGAATCACTCCACCTTCAGCTTTGCTCCATTCCCCCTAGTCCTGTCACTACC